>JAVTVY010018518.1:0-81884 GCA_036873755.1 Hanleya hanleyi
TTTTCCAGAACGCTAACCAGCTCTGGGTATTGTGTAGCGGCATTTCTCGGGTCCCTAACGGGATGCTGTGTAAACAGCTCACGTCTTGTTGAATTCATGATTGTATGGGTGAATAACTGTTACAATATACACGTATTTATACTTTTAGTGGTCTGTGGGAGGTGGGACAAGATGGCCGCGAGTGTCATGATGTGGGAGGTGGGACAAGATGGCCGCCAGTGTCAGAGAGTGCAAGCTGTGGGAGGTGGGACAAGATGGCCGCCAAGTGTCAGTGAGTACAAGATATGCATGGCCGCCAAGTGTGCTTTGTTATCATTGTTCAAGCATAAAAATTTCTTATTTTTTTTCATAAATCCGTTACAATTTTCTCGGAATTATGATAACACTAATCCATAGTGTACACGTATTTTTTTAGCCAGGAAAATTAAATTATTTTCCAATGTACCTGGGTTTTACACTACCGTACACTAACTTTATGATTTTTAAAATGCCTAAAATTAATAAAAATAATCCTCTATTCTAACGTTAGGTTGTTAAATTTTAAATATAACACTAATGAATGACCTGAGTTTAACTTGTAATAAAATTTACAGGTGTACGGCCATTGATTGTAAAATGAAAAGCTGTTTATAATTGTTAAACAAACACACATATATTTTTTCTTCAGCAGCGTAGCACACGATACAACCAGTGTGTTTTCGCTGCGCATGCGCACGTGTCTTACACTATAAATACCACATTTTTTTTAATTATTCACAATTAATCTCTGAGTGCTCAGTCATGGATTTATCCTTGGCGCAACTCATGGATATTGACAACACATCAGATTTGTTCACAAATCATGATAATCAAGTACAACGCCTCGACAGTATCATGAATTTGGTACACGATGAACCTCGATTAGATGATAGAATCACCCCCTTAGTCGCACCTGAACCCCGGAACTACCCTGCACCAATTCATTGTCAACAGCCTGCAGAAACTTCGCCGCTGGATAATTTATTCGCCTTGACAACAACTACACCGGATGTTACTCCAGATGTAGACCAAATTTTTGATGATCTAGACGAGATGTTACAATTTTCCTATGATGCCGGAGAAGAACAAACACCAGATGAAATTGATGATCTTCATGATCTAAACGAGATGTTACAATTATCCTATGTTTCCGGAGAAGAAGAACAAACACCAGATGAAATGGCTGATCTAGACGAGATGTTACAATTTTCCTACGATTCCGACGAAGTACAACAAGCAATAGATGACAAGGCCAAGAACAGGGGACAAGGAGCACAGAAAAAAGATTTAAGAAGGCTGAAACCAGACGCCGGAGAAAAGAGAAAAGATACCAGATTGAGGACAAATAGGCCACATCAAGACAGGAAAAACAGAAAAGATGTGAGAACAAACAGGCTAAGAGACAGGAAAATAACCCCAGCAGAACAACAAATTCAAGACGAAATCAATTATGTATGGACATTAACCACAACAACAATCGGACAGACCACAGAGCGTCAAAGAGACTTGTATATCCATTGTGTAGAATGCGCGAATCCATTTTCCAAGTTCGCGATATTTCCGTGCGGACATCAGGGAATGTGTGAAACCTGCATCAACCAACACGCTAAGATACCATGGTGTACACAGGTGAATAAACCGATAGTTTGTCAATTGCTTCCTTTGACGTGTCCTGTGTGCGCTCAGAGAAGACAGATCTTGTCAACAACGATGTAATATGGCTATATTACACATATTCCAACGGTTTTTTTAAAAACCACCCAGCTGTTCCGAGAGGGTGACTTCTAACAAAGCACAAAAATAATTTAACACGAGAATCACACCCCTGTGTTCATCACGAGAATCACACCCCTGTGTTCGTTCAAAATAAATGCCCCACTCTTATCAAAATAAATTCCCCTTGCATACCGGTATCGTTATCTTGGCACTGTGTAATATAAAGTGCATTATACCCTTGGACTGTCATATTAAATTATAAAAAAGAGAGGTATATGTAGGACAATCTGTGCTTTCAAATTCATGTGCTAGAATTTAGAAGTTCTCTTTCGGAGAAATTTATATTTTAACGTGTTTGTTTCACGGGCCCTGACAAGGACCGTTTATTATTTTAACGTGTTTGTTTCACGGGAGGTCGCTTACACTCCATCTGTGGTGGTGGTGGCAGGAAAATACCCATACGGCGTTGTTTTTCCTATGTACACAACATCTTCATCCTTGAGAATCGCTGCCGGTATGGTGCTCGTGGTACATGGTGGTGATGGTAAGGGAAGCATCGCTGGCATGTGTTCCAAGGGAAACGGTGTCTCCGGCCCCCCCTGCTCCTCTTCCTGCAATGTGGGTGGTGGTGACGGAGTTTTGGCTAATGCCGTTGCTAACGCCGGAGGAGGAAGAGGGGTAGGGGGGGACATCGCTTCCCCCATCACCCGGCTGAGCGTCTCAAACCAATTCTGGTCGTTCATGGTTGAGTAGGCCGCACACAACACTCCTCTTACATTTTGGGCCATTCGGCGTTCTCGGCGTGTCGTCTGTAGATAACTCCCCTCCCCCTTCTGTAAGGCTTCTTCCCACGCCGAAAATTCCTTGCGCCAAAATGTCTTCACAGCTTTCAACATTTCCCCCTTCTGGCGCCTGCTGATATGTCTTCTTACGCTCATCTTCTATATCTCTCTCTGTCAGTTCTATGAAAAAATATTTTGTGGTACAGCATTGGTGGAGGGTGGCAGTATTTATGTACTTCGCGCGGACCCCGGCGAAATGGTTCATGCAGAAACTGGGGAAAGATTTTGGCGTGTGCTTCTTGGAATTTTATAAAAGGTATATTATTTTACAATCAGTATTAGTCCCCGTAGAATTTTTACTTCTAATTGAGCTCATATAAATCAAGTACTCGTATTAAAAATTTCAGCCGTATAGTCCTTTGTTTACATCATAATTTTTAATTTTAGTGGGTTTTCCAGCCGTCGCGAAAATACAGAAAACCCGATCTATTAAACAATAATTAATTTTTTTTCGTTAAAAATAGAGCAAGTCGATCCCATATTATTCGATACGAATCCCCTGAAAATTGCAGTGCGTTCCGTTCATGACAACTCTAGAAAAATTAACAAAACACACCCTTTAGTGACGATGAAAAAACACAAGCTAGGCGCCAATCTTGGTAATTTTCTCAAAGTCACGCGCGCAGTGAGGTCGTGTTGAAAAGTACCAGCGGATAATGTATCACTTCACGCATACACACAAATCCCTGCAGAGTAGTGCCCCCTTATTGCATTAGGGCACCAAGAGTTATCCTTTGATTTACATCTGATTTGACTATTTTTACAGTGGCGGTAGGCCTTGTTGGGTCATCATAACCCAGGCTAATCCTTATACTATTTCATTTTTATTCTCGTAGGAGTGCAGACTATTAATTGATGTACTCGGGGGAGCGTGTAAAAATTAATTACCGTGTCAAATTAAATTTCCCAGGGTATTTTTTGTGAAAAAAAATAAAAAATAAAAGCCCAGGCCAGATAGGGTTAATACTGAAAAATAGAATCTATCGCTCTATATAGGTGTGTGGGGTCAGTATTTGAGTTATTCTTCATAATGGCCTCGCCGGGGAAAGAGCTAGCGTTCTTTCAAGTCACGTCTAAGGTCTTGCTTATCGTCTACGAACATGAATTATACCTAATCCAAGAGCATCCCATTGAAGTCAAATTGATTTTAAGCCTGGACGGGTGGACGCAATTTACACGGGTCTTACAAGCCCAAGAACCCGAAGTCGATTTTTTACCTGTCGGTGAGGGCGTGTACCTGCGAAGGTGTAGAGAGAATTCATCATTTTTCCCTCGATTAGAACAGTACGGGGGTGGCAGTATTGTACTTTGGCCAGTCTTATGGGCAGGATTAATATCAAATCATTTCGTTGAAAACACCGTTTGTCAATGCAGAGTTTTGCCCCCTTATTGCATTAGGGCACCAAGAGTTATCCTTTGATTTACATCTGATTTGACTATTTTTACAGTGGCGGTAGGCCTTGTTGGGTCATCATAACCCAGGCTAATCTTTATACTATTTTATTTTTATTCTCGTAGGAGTGCAGACTATTAATTGATGTACTCGGGGGAGCGTGTAAAAATTAATTACCGTGTCAAATTAAATTTCCCAGGGTATTTTTTGTGAAGAAATAAGCCCAGGCCAGATAGGGTTAATACTGAAAAATAGAATCGATCGCTCTATATAGGTGTGTCGGGCCAGTATTTGAGTTATTCTTCATGATGGCCTCGCCGGGGAAAGAGCTAGCGTTCTTTCAAGTCACGTCTAAGGTCTTGCTTATCGTCTACGAACATGAATTACATCTGATCGAAGAGCACCCCATCGAGGTGAAATTGATTTTAAGCCTGGCCGGGTGGACGCAATTTACACGGGTCTTACAAGCCCAAGAACCCGAAGTCGATTTTTTACCTGTCGGTGAGGGCGTGTACCTGCGAAGGTGTAGAGAGAATTCATCATTTTTCCCCCGATTAGAACAGTACGGGGGTGGCGAAATTGTACTTTGGCCAGTCTTATGGGCAGGATTAAAAGCTATCATTGCCGAAGTGGACGATGTACTTTATCCGGAAGAAACCCAATCGATCATTACCCGTACGTTGACGCCGGGCTGTACTATACTAATATACCCAGATCGCCTCGAGCTGATTGACGACGATTCGCGCTGCTGGTGTAGCCCGGAGCCCGCGCGTGTGACATTATCGCCCGAGGGGTGGACTACCTTGAAACGTGTGTTATTTGGTGATTTGGATGGACAGAGTATTTACCTGTATCAGGATGTATACATTTTTCGCGGGCCTTTTTTTGCCCGATTGATCTCTCTCAAACGAGACGGTGGATTTACGTTGGACCCCGAACTGTGGACGGCTTTACAACACATCGCTCCCGTGGTGGATAAAGTATTCTCACCACTCACAGACTAGGGCCTATAAATACCAGGGGGAAGAGAGCGTGTGTATCATTTACCCTTGGACATTGAGAGAGTAAGCATGTCGCTATCACTACGTGCCATTTTGCCTCTTACACCGAGTCTGCGCCTATACGTGTATGCAGAAAAAATCAAACTGGTGCAAGACGATCTAGCTATTTACTGGACCCCGGCGGAAATGCTATGGAATCCGGTGACACTAGAGCGTGATGGGTGGAATAAGTTTAAACGGGTATTGCGCGGGGAATTGGATGGAGAGCTGATTCATCTGGATAATGCCATGTACGTCTATACCGTAGCACCCCACCGCATACGGATAGGTCGGTACAAAGATGCACGCAGTATCACCCTAACTCTCTCTGTGTGGGCAGCCTTGAAGAAAATAATGCCTATTGTCGACCAATTAATGTCACCCGACACTCGAACACCGGAGCAATTAGCGTGGGTTCGGACTATAGAAGAGGCGTTGGCTGAACCCCATGAAAGACTACATAAGGCGGAATTTTCTTTCTGTAAACCTCCAGCCGGGCAAGAAAAAAGGTCTATATGTAAACAATGCAGAGCGGCTAGAAGGCCAGTACTACCCTGGGAAGAGATCGACTCACATGGGGCGAACTCACCCCGGGAAGAAATCGACTCACCTGTGGCCAACGAAGAGATCGACTCACCTGTGACGGACGAAGGGAAAAAAGTGCATGATGCGGCCGTCGGAGAAAAGGGCGACGTCTATTAACAAAGTATTAACTGAGTTGTATTACAAGCCGACCAGTGCAGCTGCCTATAGTGGTGTGGGAGCCTTGACTCGAGCGACCCAAGGTATTAGTCGAAGTGAAATTCGAGCCTGGTTAAAAACTCAAGATACCTACAGTTTGCATCGAGCTGCCCGACGTCATTTTCGCCGGAACCGAGTCATCGTGGGAGGCATCGACGCGCAATGGCAATCGGATTTGGTGGACATGAGTCGATTTGCACCTCAAAATGATGGATACCGGTACCTATTGACGTGTATTGATATTTTATCGAAATATGCCTGGGTCCTGCCCGTTCGTACCAAAACAGGCGAGAATTTGATACGGGCATTCCAGCAGATTTTCAAGACGGGACGCAAACCTCTTTATTTACAAACAGATGAAGGGACAGAATTTCTCAATCGACCCTTTCAAGCCTTTCTTAAGAAAAAGAAGGTATTTTTCTTTCATACGTACAACGAGACGAAAGCTTCGGTGGTGGAACGTTTCAATCGTACGTTCAAAGGGCGTATGTATAAGTATTTTACAGCCAAGAATACCCGACGCTACCTGGATGTCTTACCTCAACTGGTGCAAGGCTACAATCGGGCTTATCATCGCAGTATCCAACGCGCGCCCCGGGATGTGACAGAACGCAACGAACATCAAGTACGTACTACGCTGTACTCATCATCCAGTCCAGCCTTGACGGCCCCCCGGTACAAACGGGGCGATACGGTACGGATCAGTAAAGTGAAAGGACAATTTGAGAAAGGCTATTTACCCAACTGGAGTGACGAACACTTTGTCATCGTACGCCATAAACCACGACAACCCCACGTCTATGAACTGGAAGATCTACAAGGCGAGAGACTGCAAGGCACGTTTTACGAGACAGAATTACAACCCATAGTGAAAACACCGAAAGATTACTACACGGTGGAAAAGATTTTGAAAACGGAACGTCGACGGGGCATCCCCTTTCATTTCGTCAAATGGCAAGGATGGCCTCGTTCCTTTAATTCCTGGGTGTCTGGCCGTGACATGAAACGCCTATAAATTCGAACTGCTAGTACCACCCGGCTTCAGTATAGAGGATGGTACCATGGATAGAGCACGGCTGCCCGTAGTGTTACAATCTCGAAAAGGACAAGTGGGTACTCTCGTGTGTGTCATAGTGCTTGTGGGTACGCTATTTACAGGGGTGTTCTACGATTTGTCGACCGTGTTAGCCTTTTTGAACACACCGCGTTCTCCATCATCACCTCCCATCACGACACGGCCACCCCAGACGTCAAGAGTGCGCCACGTATCAACCCAGACGTCTCCATTCAACACGTCTACTACTACTACTCATCGACCCTCTACTCCAGCCAGCCCGTTATCCCGCTACCTAGCCCACACCCCCTTCACGCCCCGTACTACTACTACTACTACTACGACTCCACGCCGTGATCTTCCATCCACCCTGAGCAGTGAACCTGCCACCTCATCACCCTCTAGTACCACCACCACCCACTCGGTGCTCAACCTATTTGCAGTGGATCCCCGTGCATCACGCCCTTTACCCCGACAACGGTTTCCCTTCCAGTACTATCCTCTGCGCCATTCTCCGACCACTGGGGGTGGGCTTCGTCGTCAAATCAACCCCTAAGACACGATGGACCCACGATGGCAGCATCCCTTCACGTGTCTCATCGCTGGCCCGACGGGATGTGGAAAATCACATTTTGTTCAACGTCTCATCCAACATGGAGCCGCCCTGATTTCACCGCCTGTAGCTCGTATCCTGTGGTGTTATGGCGCTTGGCAGCCCGCGTACGAGGCACTGGCCCGTGTCCCAGGACTCACCTTAGTGGAAGGTTTACCCCCTGAAGACATACCCCCAGACACCTTAGTGGTGGTGGACGATCTCATGACGGAAACGGACGGTCGAATTACCCGTCTCTTTACCAAAGGCAGCCATCATCGTCGGTTGAGCATCATTTACATTGTACAGAATCTTTTCAGTAAAAACAAAGAACACCGGAACATTAGTTTGAATGCTCAGTATGTGGTGTTATTCAAAAACCCCAGAGACGCGTCACAAATTACCCACCTCGCTCAACAGATGTACCCTAAGAACACGGCCTTTGTACGAGAAGCCTTTGAAGATGCCACTCAACCTTCACACGGCTATCTCCTCATCGACTTGAAACAAGATACGCCCTCACCTCTGCGATTACGCACCCTGATTTTTCCCGGTGAACTACAGACGGTGTACACCCCCAAATGAGTGAGGAGGAGGATAAAAGAAGAAGACTACGCACTGGAGCCTTCATTCAAGCATCATGTCTGCACGCCTACGCAAGCACGCCGCGGCATTGCGCGTACTCCGCAGCGCGCCTCCGGAAGTGGGCCGGGCCCTGGTGCGCGGCGCGGAGCCCGATCTCATCCGGTGTTTGTGTGAAGTGGCCCATAATGTATTAAAAGGCAATGTTCCACTCAGTGCTGTGCAGAAAGGGAAATTGCAACGGCACAAGGCGGGTCTCCGAACGCTGGTCAAGAAGACGAGGAGTAGTGTCAAGCAGAAGAAACAGGTGTTACAGCGAGGTGGATTTCTCGGTGCACTTCTCGCTCCCTTAGCCGCTACGGTACTAGGCCCATTACTCGGCTCCATCTTGGGAGGAGGACGCTAACACCATGGAACATACGAAAAAAATGATGCTGGTCGAACCTCGACTGTTACAGAGTTTACAATCTCCCTATCCCATCCCGGCCACCGTGCAAAAACTTCAGTCTTTGGATGAAGAAATGAATAGTATACTGCAACGTCCATTGCCCGATCACGAGAAAATTCAACTCTACCATCATACGCTGAACCGGTACCAGACGTTTATGGATCAATATAGAGGAAGTAGTACTAGTAGTAGTAGTACACTTCCCACCACCACTACTCCCATCCCAGCCTCATCTCTGCCACCACGACCACCACCACCACCACCACCGTCATCCTCGGCCTCACCTGAGCTGGAACAGGAAGTATTGGCCAGTGTGCCTAAAGCCTACAAGACCAGGGCCCGTTTATTGTTGGATCGGGTGAAACAGAATGCCGATATGGATTGGAATGCGGAAGGACACCTACTGATTCGCAACCAAGTGGTGCCGGGGTCTCATATGACGGATTTAATCAACGATATGGTGCGTTCTCGCAAACACTCTAATCCACCGGGCTGGGAAGCCTTTGCTCAGGCGTTAAAAGACATACACACCCCTCAAGAATTGATAGGCAATAGGGAACGCTGGAAGTGGATGCAAGCCCCTGCTGGACGTCAACCCCATACCTGGGAACGTGGTGAATGGCAACCGCACACGCCACCCACAACACCCGTACGGCGGGATCGTTCTTTTCATCCCTATGCCTCCCCTATACCGACCACACTACAACCACGACGACGGGCACGTATGAAGTCACCGCCACAACGCCGAGTGGCACCCAAGGCCTGGGAGCCCTATTAAAGCCCGGTGCAGAAGCCCGAAAGTTCAGTCGTCGTCATGTTTTACCTGACGTTGCCCAGTAATAGCTCATTCGACGTGTTTCCTGGGAACACCTTGACCCAGTATGTCACGCAATTACCCCAACCGTTACATTTACCGGGACGCTGGGAATGTGGACTGGTGGATATTCAATACCCTTATTCATGGTACAATGTACAAGACGGAGAAGTATGGTACGAAGTGACCTACGAAGATAAAGTCTACAAACTCATTCTCCCCCAAGGCCAATACGATACACCGCAGACGTTCATACAGGCTCTGAATGGCTTGATGGCGTACAAGGCCCTAAAGTTCAGCACGGGTGCTACAACACACCTGATATCCTTGCACATCAGGAGCGAGATATTGTTCGATGTCGACGTACACAACGACAAGAGCTCTATCATGCTGACCGCTAACGCGAATGTGAAACTCAGTCCTATGCTACAGGAAATGTTAAGGATGCCTTACTCCGTCTACAAGGGGGCCACCATTGTCGAGGGGGATTATTTGATGGATATGAAAGTAGGTATGTACGCACTGTACGTCTACTCGGACGCCGTGGACAGCCATATTGTGGGTGATGTGAACACACCTCTGTTACGGGTGGTGCCCATTACCAAGACGTATGGTGAACAAGCCACCGAGAGTTTCAACCATATCATGTACCTGCCCGTACGCCATATCGATATCAGCACGATCACGGTGGATATAAGAGATGACAGAGGACGTCCGATCCCATTCGAACGGGGAAAAGTGGTGCTGACACTTGCTTTCCGACAAGCTCGCTCTCCTCACTTCGTATAATGTACGTGCCTTACCAGTGCCATACGCCCAGCTATGTCGACTACTACAAGAAACAAACGGGAGGAAACTTGCCCGTGTTTAGCGGGGCACGCATGCAACGCGGTCACGGATGGGGGAACATCCTGGGCAGCATTATGAAAACGTTTTTACCCATGGTGACACGGGGTGTGAAAGCGGTGGGAAAACAAGCGGTACGCAGTGGATTACGCGTGGCCGGTGATGTGATGGAAGGCACAGCACCCCGACAAGCTTTGAAACGCCGGACTAAAGAAGCAGGCAGCGTTTTGATCGCCAAAGCCCTTAAAAGACAAAGACCCACACGACCCCCATTCATTCAACGTCCAACACCCCAGAGGAGAAGGACTAAGCCCCAGAAGAAGAAGAAAAAGAAGAGACGTACTAGTAGGAGAGACATTTTCGCATAATGGCCTACATTCACTCCGAGTCGTGTCCGTCTACCAACAGTGAATTAGATTTGTGGACTACTCCACCCACCCAAACGAGTGTAGGCGAAGGACGTTGGGTAGAACATCGACCCCTGGCTAGCCTGACGGGGGTGGGGCCCGTAGAATTTACCATTGAAAACAAAGATACGGCCTACCTGGATTTAGCCCATACCTACTTGTACGTGAAAGCCAAAATAACGAATAGGGACGGGACGGACATAGCGGTCGATGCGCCAGTAGGCCCGGTGAATGTTTGGCTGCACTCCTTGTTCCAACAGGTGGATATAGGTCTGAACGATAAACTCATCAGTATGTCCACCAATACGTACCCGTACCGAGCCTACATGGAGACGATGTTGTCGTACGGTATTGATGCCAAAGAATCACACTTACAAGCTGAGCTGTACTTCAGGGATAGACCCGGATACCTGCCCAACATAACCGGTGGCAATGCTGGGTTCGAGTCACGCAAAAAACTGGCAGCCAAAAGCAAGTCCATCGATATGATGGGACGACTGCACGCCGATCTGTTCATGCAAGACCGCTACATGATGAACGGTGTATCCATCAAGATCAAGTTGATCCGGTCCTTACCTAAGTTCGCCTTAATGTGCGGTGGTGAGGGCGATATCGATTACCAGATCGTCATTGAAGATGCAGCCCTGTTTGTCCGTACGGTAGATTTGCAACAGGGTGTGTTGCTGGGTCACATGGAAGCCTTAGCGAAAAAACCAGCCATGTACCCCATCCGACGCGTACAGACCAAGGTGTTCTCTGTGCCCACAGGTACGATGATGGCCAATCGTGAAACTTTATTTCTAGGGGATCTGCCTAAACGTCTTACCCTGGCGTGTGTGACCAACACCGCATTCAATGGAAATTGGGCTGAGAATCCGTTCAATTTTAAACATTTCAACATTAACTTTGTGGCACTGCACGTGGCCGGTCATCAAATTCCAGCCCGACCCTTACAACCGGACTTTACTAAGGGAAACTATGTGCGGACCTACCTGAACCTGTTTACAGCTACAGGACAAAACAACCAGGACGAAGGCAATACCATCCGTCGAGACGACTTTATGAAGGGATACACATTGTTCGCCTTTGACCTCACCCCCACCTTGGAACACGATCATCAACTGGCTTTGCTCAAGAAAGGAAACCTACGGTTGGAACTGCGTTTCTCCGTCCCTGTACCCGACACTATTAACGTGATTTGCTACGCCGAGTTTGATAACGTCATCAGCGTGGATCACCAAAGAAACGTGCTGTGTGACTTTCCCACCTAAGATGGATACAGAGCAGCTGATCAGCATACTCCAGCGAGATCCCAAGATCCCCTTTCGAGGTGTGTTTCCACGCAATGTGTTTCCCACTCACTCCACTACCCCAGCAGCCTACATCCTGAATACAGACACAAAGAGTCGACCCGGTGAACATTGGATAGCGGTGTACGTGGACATCCAAGGCCAAGGCGAATACTTTGATTCCTACGGACTTGCACCCCTCCATGCCGATTTGGTGAAATTCATGGACGTCTCTACGACAGAGTGGCGTTGGAATACGCAAAGATTACAAGGCCCCTTGAGTAGTGTGTGCGGACAGTACTGTGTGTTTTATCTCACTCACCGGAGTAGAGGACATTCTATGCCTACCATTGTACATATGTTTGATGATTATTGTCAAGCCGAAGACAGGGATGTTCTCGTCTATGACTGGACGGCCTCTCGTTTTAATGTGCATGCTCCATTTCTCTGGTTAACTTAATGCGCGCGCGCATCTTGTTTTATTATTATTATCGTTATGACGTTGTTGTTCTGACGTTGAATAAAAATGATGATGAAAAAACACAAGGATGGGTTTTGACTTTCTTTTTTTATTTAAGTCAACAAGCAAGGAGTTATACAACTATAGAATACAAATAGTAGGGTATGTACACACATAGAATAGTAGTAGTATATAAAAGTTTTGTCAGGAGTAGGATTTGAACCTACGCAGGGTATCACCCCACCGGCACTTAATACCGGCGCCTTAGACCACTCGGCCATCCTGACTTTTACAGTTTTTATAACTCGTAACTCCACAGTTATTAGTGTTCCACATTTTTTACAAGTCCAAGTAGGTAGTGCTCACACCGTCGGCCAATACTTTCCGTTTCGGATAAAAGAAAGTAAAGGCGTCTCGTTGCTGGATATAAGTGCGCATCTGGTGGTCCACCACCCGGAATCCTCGGTTGGTCCCACTGGCACTGGCCTGGCTCTGCAATACACCCAGGTAGAGATCTTTGTCGATGGCAGGGTCACGTCGGTTGACGCCTTTACAACTAAACTTGTTGTTTCCATCTCCTCCGTAACAATAGTACGTCTTGGACGACAGGGCGATCATGGCATCTCCACTCCACTCGAGTTTAAACAGGCCCGGCGTCCGCTTGTCGTAGGTGTAGTGGTCGCGTCGAGGTAGCCACAGGTCCCGGTCCGCTTCATATTGTTCCCGTAACTCGGGTTTCACCAGGGACTCCCAATCGGCGTTGGAGACGGCCATGTAGGCCGAATCTGTGTCCATCTCCATCAACTGCCAGTCTGAGGAATTAAAATAGACACCCATGAAGTCGTAGAGAAACTGCAACATCCTCAGCTTGGCCACATGATAGACCATACATCCAATCTGCAGGGGTAAATTGTACCGGATAGTCTTCTTAGCTGAAGTGACTTCATAGGTGTCGTCATCGATCACCTCCACGGACCGAAACAGAGGAGAATTCACTTTTTTGCAGGCTTGGGCAGTCGTACAAATGTTCACGTTGACGTGCTTATCCTGGTTGGTTACCGTTTTTCCATAATAACCATTGCCAGTGAGTTTCCAACATTCAGCCATGATGGCCTGACTCGGGTATTCATCACCTTGACGACGGGCCGCCGTGACGAGCTCGGCCTTGTCCGCAAAACAAGCCTCGGGGACATACTGGATGACTTGATAGATTTGAGTAATTTCCAAACCGTGCTTCATGTACCACTGCAGTAAGGGGGTCCCCAGCAAGATTTTGTCCGACCACATACTTCCAATCAACATGCGGCGTGGTTGAGGTAAACACTCGTGTTGCTCTGCGTAGGTGCGCATGGTCTCGCCAATATCATCCCGACCCACCAGCGTATTCTTGAAGATAGGCGGACACTGGGCGAAGAGGGGCTTGAGAGTGTCGGGAACATGCAGGTCGCATTCTACAAAGCCGTAGAGCTGCCCCGAACGAATGGCGTCCAACATCTGTGGCAGACTCAGCAGTCGCCGACGACTCAACGGGTACTCACGCTCTTTTAGGAACCGTTGTAAATGGGGACGGGCCTGGCACAGGGTGTGAAATTCACACTCCCACATTTCAATCAAATGGTAGCCTCGCTCTTTCACATAATCTCCGTTGGCCACTACTTCCTCCCGTAATTCTAAGGGTGTTTTCCCGCGTCGCTCATTAAAACGACCTGCGCTGAAATGACATCCGTGGCCGTGCCAGTAACAGCCATAAAACTGGAAAACAGTGGGTGTTCCTTGTACAAGGGCAAACCCATCGACGGGGAGACGCCGATCGCCTATCCGCTTCTCAGTGGCGTTGGTCTGGTGTCGTATATAAATACCCCGTCGATAGGCTTCCCACTCCAACCACTGGTCGGCAAGATGTTTGTGAGGCAACCGTTGGGGGGTAAAATGACGTCCTTCCGCCAACCAACGTGTATAATGACCACTGGGCATAGGTTGGGCCAACGACCACAGGTACAGAGCATTAGCATCGAATCCAATGATTTTAGCAACGGGTTTTCCACTGGGGAGAGTCGTGACATCCTTCTCGTGGTAGCGGTGAAAAATAAGACTGGGCCCGCCCACAATGTTATCTTTCAGACAATTATGCATGTCCGCATCTTTCTGTTGTACCAGCGAGAAGTAAGTGGAACACTCTTGAAACAAATGGCGAAGGGCCAGCCCCGGTAAACTTAAGCACTCTTTAAAGATGTCCACGTGCATTTGGCGTTGAAAAAGTTGCACCATTTTCTCGGCCGCCTCCAGGAAAGGAACCACATCTAGGTTGTTGTACCATATGAGGAAATCTTCCAAGGTCTGCATATGTTCATCGTTCCATACCTGCTGTAGTTCACGGTACGTGTCTTCCGGACATTCCACTTGCTTCAAATCATCAAAGAAGGCGTGCCGAGATGGCAACTGTGTTTCCTGCAAACGGTCGAGTGATGATATATACGTGTAAGGGAACCTCCCTTTGGTTTGTGCACAGTTATAGGCCTTGACCCACTGATCATAGCTACAATTAGGAGCTAGGTAGTTGCGCACGTCCAGGAAATGCAGTGACGTAGTAGTGAGGGCCATATGATTATTGATCTTCTTGATCACCGACTTGAGGGTATCGGACTGGGCCAAGTAAGGGTAGAGAAATTCCTTCACCATGTTCAAATCATAGCGCCCCGAGTTGAAGCCGAGCACCGGTAACTGACTTAGGTATTGTAGGAAGCGCACTTTCAATTTCTCCGCATACGGTTTAGGTAGAGGAACATCCTGCGACTGCAGGGGCTGCAGGGGCTCGGACTCGGACTCGGACTCGGACTCTTCATCTTCGCTGAACGCTACACCCGGTACAGGAATGCGGTCGTTCAGTTGGTCCAGGACGTGCTGAAACTTCACCACCAACAACGCCGTACTAGCCGCACTGACTTGCTCTAAATACTCCATCATGCGGGTAATCAACTCATGGGAGTTCCCCGTGGACACGAAACACACCGGAGCAGCGTCATAGCCAGGTACGTTGCTGGAAATACTGACACTCAGAGGAATATGGCGCTGCGTCCACTGCGTTTTGGCAGAAAACAGGTCCATGGGCTCCAACAGGGCCTCAAAATCATAACACGCCCGGTAGGGGAAATAACGGTCCTCTTCCGGTATGATGAGTCCCTCATCGGCCAGTTCCTGGAAAATAGTAGGCGTATTATGATACACGCCACCCGGATAGACTCGCTTCACACTGTTGTCACAGATTTTCTCGTGGCGATGTAATTTGGACGATTCTTTGAAGACCCGATGGCATTGGGCACAACTGAAAGACTGAGCGTACTGGCTCATATTGGAGATCAGCGAAAAATGACTCATGCCATTGTGGTCGAATACATTCACTTTCATGGTAGCAGCATACCGTTCTGTGGATCGCCGAACCAATTCAGCCACAAATGTATCGTCATCCTCCCGTCGTAATCGATAGACAAAGATATTAATATGAAACAGGGACTCCACGTCATCCAAATGCTTGAAGGGGACACCTCGGAAGTGCCGCTTATCCATGTCTTGCTGCTCTAAATATTCTTCCCAATACCCATCGGTCACTGTGTCACAACTCTGGGGGTCACACTCGTCCACATGCACGGCCAAACACCGAAACAGACATTTCCGATCTTTGTAGGGTCCCTTCTTCCCTACTGTTAATGCATACAGGCCGTGTCGATGAAGCAACCACGGAGGCAGTAGTACAGGAGCACCGATAGGATGATCTCTCATTTTCGTGACGAAAAATGTGACGTTAGTCACCATTTGCACCATCCATTGGGTATTGGGACGTTGCAGGCGGGCCCACTCCAACGGGTCTAATGTAGTGAGTTGCTCGACCACCGGCTCCAGAGAAATGGCATCCGTGATGGTGAATGGCTGGTCAAACACATACGAATTGTTACTGGGATAGAAATACCGCAGCTGGTCCGTCTTTTTGTGCCGTAAGATATACCCAAATGTGACATTCAATTTGAAGGCAGTGACCTGATCTTTAAAAATGTTGTCGGCGTAAATAGGAAGATACGTGAGGTCCTCCAACCGAAAATTATACAAGTCCAATAGACGACGATCACGGTGGAAACAATGGCGTATGGTAGCCCAGTGACGTTGATAAATGTCCCTGACACGATCATCTTCAGGCAAGACTTCAACCGGAGGTACTGCTGGATCAAAGGGAAAATCTTCTCCACGTCTCATGCTTTTCGTCTCATACAAGCGGATAGGCAGGCAGGAGGACTGGTTGGCGGGCTGGCTGGCTGGCTGATCAAGTAAGGTCAGGTAAGTCAGATTGAATACACCCTTTCCCTAAAAATCAACTCCTTTTATACATTTTACTACTCGCGGCCATCTTTTCCCACCTCCCACATGGCGGCCATCTTTTCCCACCTCCCACATGGCGGCCATCTTTTCCCACCTCCCACATGGCGGCCATCTTTTCCCACCTCCCACATGGCGGCCATCTTTTCCCACCTCCCACATCTTGGCGGCCATCTTTTCCCACCTCCCACATGGCGGCCATCTTTTCCCACCTCCCACATGGCGGCCATCTTTTCCCACCTCCCACATCTTGGCGGCCATCTTTTCCCACCTCCCACATGGCGGCCATCTTTTCCCACCTCCCACATCTTGGCGGCCATCTTTTCCCACCTCCCACATCTTGGCGGCCATCTTTTCCCACCTCCCACATCATGACCCTCGCGGCCATCTTTTCCCACCTCCCACATCATGACACTCGCGGCCATCTTTTCCCACCTCCCACATGGCGGCCATCTTGTACCCACCTCCCACATGGCGGCCATCTTGTACCCACCTCCCACACATCACGCATGCGCACACCGCCCCATTTTACACACTTATGACGTCACACGCATGCGCAGTGGGGAGCATTTCCTTCAATTTAGCCTTTGTATACTACTCTCTTTGCTTCAAATCAAATAAAAACACCGTTTTCACCTGGTTTAAGTGTAAGTGGGAAACGCATTTGGTTCGGATAAAAAAAACTAGCGAATTAAATGCCGTTCGGACAACGAGTTGAAATGATTAGAAAATTTGCTTTATGTACCAACACGGACTATAGGACAACATCAGGGGCGTCGTTAGGGGGGGGGGTCGTCCGGTGCGAACGACCCCCCCCTTGGAGGCGCCAAAAAAAAAACAGAAGAAAAAGCAAAAAACAAAAACAAAAACAAAACACAGAAAACAAAAACAAAACAAAAAAGCAAAAGGGCAAAAGAAAGAAATAAAAAATGTCCGCCTCCAGGCTCGTAAGCTGGCTCCGTTCCAGTAGTGACGCGTCAGTTCGCTCAACAATGGGTTTACGTATTATGGTCATAAAGTGGATTATGAAAGAGTTGTAGCTCTGTTCATGAGACTCCACCCTCGACGGATACAGCAGGGGAACCCTCGACGGATAAAGCAGGCAAATTTACTATTCAATTAATCATTAACACTAACTCATGTGTTTTTTTTCCTTCTGCTCGATGCGTGTGGATTTGACAATGAAGCATCGGCAGCCTCGGTCTACCGTTGGCGGAGTGCAAAACGGGCAATAAACTGAAAGCTGTATATGTATAAGCTTTGCTGAAGGCTATACTACATTCGTGATATTTCATTTCCGGAAAATAAATCAGTTTAATTTTTTTCTAGTCAGTATTTTACCATGGCCACGTTTTAATGAGTGATATTAGTTTCATTTTTCTAGTCAGTATTTCACCATGGCCACGAGATATAGTCCATGATACACAGTTTGATATTCTACACAATATTATTGTGATATTTTCAGCAAAAGTTTAATGTTCACAGTCATGAAATGACATATGGATCGGAAAGTGATATGATGATGTTTAGTTAATCATTTTAACATGGTTACAGTGGCTTCGGAAGCGGCATACATTACGTTCGAATTTATTTCTGGGAAAACTCTTAAAACGCGTCTCTGGAGATCTGGAACTTCGGAGCTTCCGGGGCCTAAACGGCTCGTGGACCCTCGCCTGTTGGGCTGCGAGGATTTCCGTGTTTTATCTTTGTGTGAATGAATCGTATCTGTAGGCATATTGGTTTCCCTCCCAAGAACTATAAGTCATCGTTTTGTATGTTTTAAATATAACTAGAACGTCAAATGAATGAAGGAATGAGGTGCGATGTTTTCAATATCGATGCATGCTTATAATTGCGAAAAAAAACTCGTGGAAATAGAATCGTAAATGTGCATGCAGTATGATCAGTTTTATTTCCGGAAAAACGTTCAGAACGCATCTCAGGCAATCTAGAACCCCGGAGCTTCCGGGGCCTAGGCGGCCCCTGGACCCCCGCCTGTTGGGTTGTGATAGTGGTCCCCCACTTTCAATTACATTCCGACGCCACTGGGTTAGCCTACGAGGTATATCGGCCCAAAGCATAATTATTGTGTTTTCAAGATGACAAGAGAATAAAGTATAATACTGATATTTGACAAATGACGTGTTAGTTTAATTGTTGGAAATCGCTCAGAATGCATCTCAGGCCATCTAAGGTCCCGGAGCTGTATAATATAACCCTAAATCTGCATACATTATGTTCAGATTTAATTCCGGGAAAACGCTTAGAACGCATCTCCGGCGATCTAGGACCCCGGAGCTTCCGGGGCCTGGGCGGCCCCTGGACCCTCGCCTAAAGTGCTATGATAATCGACCCCCCTTTCAAAAATCCTAGCGACGCCCATGAACATTGCCAAAATATTGCATGTTTCGTCCTACAAAAGTAACATATTTCAATGAACTGTTCCAGCAATTAACCAGTGGAAGGGTATGAGTGGTGAATTATCACAGGTCGCAATACCGTTAAAGGAGTAGTTACGGTAACATGTGCAAAACTCACTCATGTGTTGCGTTAGTAAAACCAAAAATTCTTTAATTCTGCACAAAAAGTTGTTTCGTACAGACAAAATACAAAAATTTTACATTGTTAGCACTCAGAGACACCGTAACAGACTGTTTAGAATACTCATTCATTTTTTGTTATTATTTTTTTTTTGTATCCATCACTTCCTCTATTGATTATACAACAATTCTAACTACGTGTGGAAACACATTTGTCACCTGTTGCACTCGTCTATCAAATACATAAAAACAGAAATATACACAGTTTTGTCTGTTTCCCTGCATTCATACGCTATCTTTCATAATTAATATCCAATATAATTAAATATGATACTGATATTGCATATGTTTTATATGACCAGGACTTCAGAATTCTAGCAGCACTTCATGGATATACACAATTATCGGCGATGGACAACGTATGGTCGCCTAATGGAAACATGTGTTGCCACGTCGTTTACCGTTGATAGAGTAGTTGTATACCCCAAAAGTGTTGTTTGAATTCCTTGAAGATAATATTAAAAAAATATGGATAATATTGGAGTATCGTGTAAAAATAAGCCTTCGCTATTTTCTAGAGATTCCCACTGGGTTCAACAGCTTCAATTGGCTGAGAATGAAGCGACTGGTTGGCGTCGGGACTCACATATATGTGTTCTGAATAAGAAATTGCATTCTATTAATACTTCATCGTTTGAGATGTTTCTTCCATCTAACGGTCATCATTTTCCATCAGATGATATGCCTATTACACCATCGCTCTTAAATATTTTGCATCTAATATCGCTCAAGCCAGAGCTATGACCGCGTGGTCATACCATTCAAGATGTCTACATGAACAGCTACAATATAAGCGGGGCAGGGATACAAATCATTGCATGGATCAGCTTTTATTCCTGCATGTTTCCCAAAATATGCAGTCAGTACATTTTGCTGTTGGGTCATAGTACTTCTTGTCGGTACGCCGGAATCTTTTTCCACCACTCGTGTTATGTTGCGTTCAATTGGGGATGTATATTCTGTCATTTTGCGTGGTACAAGTATCGGACTTTGATATATGTTGGCATTTGTGGGAAGTTGATGCTGGGTCGACAGCGGGCCTTACAGACTAGTCTTTTGTGTTAAATGCCGTTATTTTTCATCTGACGACGATACAGCTCACGAATCCCCAATGTACGAGTTGTCACAGCGAAACAGCTCACCAATTACCAATATACGAGTTGTCAGAGCATTTCCATCATAGCTCTCTAGATTTGTATCTAATACCGCTTATGCCGGTGCTAGGGGCCGTGTGGTCATATCATCCAAGTTGTCACATGAACAGGTACAATAAAAGCGTACCTGAGATACAACATATATCACGAATCGTTAGATTACTGGTATGGAGCTTTAGAATAGGTTAACCGGAAGACTATACTGGGAAGTCATGTGGCTCTGTCAGTATGTCGGCACCTCTTCCGTTATATGTGTTGTAATTACTTAGGGTCTCAACCGCTAAGGCTGTGTTTGGGTTTCCTTAGGTGTATACAGGAAGTTATATTAAGCAGTATATAAACTTTTCAGTATTTTCCTAGAAATAGCATTAGGGCTGCAAATACTTTCAAATATGGGAAATCGGATTTAGGGTCAGTTCTGAATCGTTATACTCAAAGCCGTGTTAGGGTGGATACAGCTTTACGAGACAGTAGGCATATTTTCAGTACTTCCTAGGAAATAGGACTAGGAAAAGAGAGAGAGGGAAAATTAAATTTAACGTCGCGTTCTGTAATATTTCATCTATACACTCTCAAAACGCAAATGTTAGATTTAACATCTAGAGTATTGGAGCAGGGAAAGCATTTAGAAAGTGTTATATTCACCACTTTCAAGTGTTAAATGCAACATTTCAACTGTTGCACTTAAAAAGTGGTGAAACAACACTTTCTAAATGTTTTCCCTCCTCCAATACTCTAGATGTTAAATCTAACATTTGCGTTTTAAGTGTGTATGTCGACCAAATATTAAAGAGCGATGATGTAACAACCCTGTCGTGTCATCTGGTGAAAAATGATGAAATATGTGACCGTTAGATAGTCGAAACGTCCCAAACGAGTATTAATAGAATGCAAGTTCTTTTTAAGAACACATGCTTGAGAGGTCCAACACCGACCAGGCGCTTCATTCTCCACCACGTTTACCAGTCACAAAACTTCAATCACAATGATTTCTACAGCGGGCAAGTGTCGAGGGCGAAACGTTCCCCAGCAGAATCTCGCCATATACAGGCAACAATTAAACCCGACATAACAAGGTTGGTGGAAAAAGTTGCCGTCGTGCTGACAAAAAGCCATATGAGCCCACACGCAATTGTACTGACTGCCTATTTCTGAGCCAAACTGATCCCTGTGATGATTTGTATTCCAGCCACGCTTTTATGGAAGCTCTTCATGTGGACATCTTTCATAGCATTAGAATTAGATCATACAAGCGTCTAGTCCGTCATTCAATATTCTGCCGTCGTCCATTAAAGTATTTCCGCACCCATAATCCAAAGACCTAAGTCATACAACAGTATTAGCCCCAAATCCAAAGAAAGACAATCATAGTATACATAAACATAGGCTAGTTTCCTGCAAGAGAGAAGCGGTGAACAGTTTTCAATGGTGACGGCAAGACACAATGAGGTTCCAAGAATATCAAAACCGTATCGATGATAGGTAATTTTAATCCATATGATTTTCGTTGCAAAGACTTTATCAAGAGAATAACAACATTCAATACTTGACATGACTCGTACCCAGTGACCGCGAATTTGAAAGTGTCGTATAAGCCCGTAGCCTCCCGCCAAAAATCACCAACATATTTTCGCTTTTCGAGTACGTCGTGATCACATTTACAAAGGAGATCAAAGATCAATGAATTAAATGAACAGGAATATTCATTAATGAACAAGAATATTCACTAATGAACAGAAATATTCATTAATATCCATGAACAGGAATATTCGTTTCGTGCACTGATCACAATCCAACTATATGTTCTTGTGTTAGCCCCCATGTGAAGCACTCTGTCCCGCTGCTGTTTGGTGTGTCAATAATCGTGGAACAGACCCGCTGATTCATTAGGGAGACCAGAAATTCCCTAGAGTCTACCGAGTAGAAGATAATTAAACGGGCAAGGAATACCTTGCACATTCAGAAGTGCAACAACCAAAGACTGGTAATTCTTGAAAATTGAATAAAGCACTAGACAATCAATGTAACCCGAATAATACAGAGGTATGCAAGGCCGTTCCAAAATATTTGAAGTTCGCAGATCCGTATTTCATCAGTAGGCCTACACTAAATAGCCACTCAAATGATCTACTACTTCCACGCCGCCAGTGAGATAATTTGGGACGAATACACGTCCGAATGCTTTTGCTGTGATTGTAAATCATTAAACATTAGGAACCAGGCGATAGTTCTTAGGACACTTGAACAGTAAACGTTAAGTAACCAAAGCGAGAAAAAGGACTCGTGATGTTGGTATGATCAGTCGCAATCAAAACGTGAGTGAAATAATATCTACTCTTGGAAACCACTTCGCTTGGATAAAAGACTAATTGTTAATGGTCCGCATTTGACGATAGGCATCATCATATCGAAAACTTAAACTCTTCGATCTTTCTTATGAGAAACTTGCTTGTTTTTCCATCTATATTTTAATTTGATGAAGGTTTAGGTCTTTCGATTATTGTCGCCGAAATTTTTTTATGGACTACGACTGAATATCGAATGTTGTATCTGACGCTTGTGAATTTGATATTGATAGGATTGTGTGAATAGGGCATTTCTTTCGCCGAAACTCTTCACCGACGACGGCTAGCTACTGAATATAGGATCTTACACGTGCATTGAAAATTAAAAATAATCGCATGTTTTGTTTGGCTTTATGACTTATGTCACAAAACATTGTTGGAGAAACTTATAAAACAGTGCTACACCACCAAGCGCCTCCACTCAAAGTTTCTCAAATTTGGCGATGCATATCGCACGCTGATAGCAAAATACGAGCGTAGCGTGCAAGATCTATGGCGTTACGTTTCGTAACTTGTGTCTAATTCCGCTCAACCCGGGGCTAGGGGCCGTATGAACCAATGTACTTCAAGATCCTCATGGTACTCATATGAACAGGCACAATCAAAGCGTGACTGAGATACATCATTCTTTAGATGACGACTTTACAACGAATATTATGGATTAAGAATAATGATCAGCGATACGGATTTGATATTTTTGGAACATCATCATGTCTTGCCGGCATCATTGAAAACTGTTGACCGCTTCTCTCTTGCAGGAAACAAGCCTATGTTTATGTTTACTATGATTGTCTTTTTGAATTTGGGGCTAATACTGTTATATGGAACATGGAATAGGTCTTTGGATTATGGACGCGGATATTCTCTAATGGACGACGGCTGAATTATGAATGACGGACCAGACGCTTGTAATTCGACTTTGACTTTGTGAACACGAACTTGCATTCAATAAATACTCCCTCGTTTGAGCCGTTTTTTTCTATCTGGCGATCCCATAGTTCATCATTTTCCAACAGATGACTTGATAGGGCTATTATATCATATTTGTATCTAATACCGCTCAAGCTGGTGCTAGCTGCCGTGTGGACATGTTATTCAAAATGTCCACATGAATAGCTACAATAAAAGCGTGACTGGGATACAAATCATCACAGGGATTATTTTGATTCTTGTGATGTTTTTCATAAATATGCAGTCAGTATATTTGTCTGTGGGGTCATATGACTTCTTGCCAGTACGTCGGCATCGTTTTCTGCCAACCTTTTAATGTTGCGTTTAATTCGATACTGGTTATTTTAACGACAGTGTTTATGAAATGTAATCAAATTCGGTAACCAGGAGAGCTTTCGGTATCTTTTTTTCTACTCTCAAGAGTACTATAGTACTCTAAGAGTTTCTACTCTCAACTGATATTGTGCAAAAGTATTCCCAAAATGCCAAGCATCAGCAACAAAATGTGTAGTTACAACTTTTGCTGCATTGATTAATCTTGACAGAAATAAATCTATTGGGCAGATGTCTCCATACAGACCTAGAAAGCATGGTGGTTCTACAAAACAGATTATGGACATGGACATACAGTTCAAACCACAATGGAGACAACAGTTTGATACGGTGTTTGCAATAACAATGTGTGTTAACTATCACCATAGTTTTTACGCCGTTATGGCTAGAGATTATAGAAACACCGTGTCTGAGAGAAAATCTGATTCAAACACCCACCCGTTTTTAGGGAACACAAATAACACCGTTTCACCTGGTTCAATAATAAGTGGGAAACGCTTTTTGTTCAGATTAAAAAAATACGGAAAGGTATATGGAATTAAATGCATATCGGACAAATGAGTTGAAATATACAAATGTACAAACACAGACTACCGATAAAATTATCCATTGGCTCTATTGCTTCGTTCTACAAAGCTAACATATTTCAAAGAGCTATAAAAAAAAATTCAACAATTAGAGGAAAACATGCAGTGGATGTGTATGAGTTGCGAGTTCTCACAGGACAATAGAGATCCGTAATACCGAGACCAACAGCAGACTGATCAGAATACCCATCTATCATTTCCTCTATTAATATCTGCAACAATTCTTATAACCGGTTGCACTCGTCTATCACATATATAACAAAAACAGAAAAATAGAGTTTTGTCTGCTTTCTGCATTCATACGCTATCCACCATAATTAAAACCCAATATAATTAAATATGATATATTTTAGAAGGCCAGAACTTCAGAATTGTAAAAGCGCTTCATGAATATACTGAATTATTGGCGATGTGTATGCCCCTGATGGAAACAGGTGTTACCACGTCCTTCACAGTTAATAGAGTAGTTTATACCCATAAAATGTTGCTTCAATTCCTTTGATAGTGAAAAAAACATATTTAAAGTACTTAGAGTATCATGTGGAAATAAAAGGCGGCTCTAGTTTCCTCACATTTCCACTGGATTTCAACAACTTCACTTGGCAAACGTGATTCTGTAAGAATGTTTATTCACAGCATGCCTATGACCATGGCTCTCACAGTTACCTTGTTATGTTCCACAGCCATAGAGAGTAGGTCAAAGCCGTATGACTCTAGACAGGGATTCGTTCTACAGCTATATTTCGATCTCGATGGGCAGTTGGAAGATTGTTTCGTCGATACAAGGTAAATATATATACATATGGAAACGCTTGGAAAGTATTAGATATGAGTAACAAACAATTTATGATGGGAAGCAAAGTTATAACTAGTGAAGCAAATGAGACCAGAGGAATAATAAAAGCGTTTGGTCCATCATTCACCCTTCAGCAGTCGTCCATTAAAGAACTCGTCCATAATCCAAAAACTTATTTTAACAGCATTAGCATCAAATAACAAAAAGAAAAACAAGAAACATAGCATACAGAAACATAAGCTAGTTTCCTGCAAGAGAAGCGGTCAACAGTTTTCAATCATGCCTTTGTGCTGCGGCACACTTTCCTATGCATAGAGTGCCCGTGGGACACTCCAATCTGGAGAAGAATGTCCTGTAGACAGTATTAACCAGGTACGATGGTCCTATGAACAACTATCACCTGGGGAATAATGTCCCACCCTGGGGAAGAGTGTCCGTGTTTCATTTGTTAATATTAAGATCATTTGGGAAGAGCGGGTGTGATGTTTGTTGGATGTGAGTGGGTGTGGGTAGCTTAAAAAGGATTGGCTGATTCGATGACGTCACAAGGACATCTTGTCGGGTAGAATTTTACCGATTTTCTTTTTTTTTCAAAATGTTTTGAGCATAGAGAATTGCAAAGCACTTGCTTTGCCCGACAAAAAGTCGGGCAAAGCAAGTGACTTTTTGTGAATGGATAAATAATAAACCTGGATTTTAATCCCATTTACAGACAATGCCGGTAATAACAGTTTACTGTCGATATCTGGCAGGACAGAAAATTGAATACATTATTAACTTGTTGTTATTGTTGATCTTGATGCTCTTCTCCTTTCCGGCACTCTGATTCGGGTGTTGGCAATCCTTGTTCGCACCATTTCCGGGCATCCACGGAGAAAATTTAGCTTGGCCCTATATCTAAAATCGTTTACTATATAATAAACTTCAAATGTGCCAATTTTGGTGCTTTTACCACCAAACCCACAATCCGCCTGTACTTTGCCACATATCCGCCCCACTATAAATGTTCACATTTCAGCTTTCTCGGTTCAGTTGCACTCGGTGACTCGCTCGATGGTGCGAACAAGGATTGCCAACACCCGAATCAGAGTGCCGGAAAGGAGAAGAGCATCAAGATCAACAATAACAACAAGTTAATAATGTATTCAATCAGTTACAAAAAAAATTAACAAAATAACAACAACCAAACTTACCGAAACGGCACGTTGAATATTCCCACACACAGGCAGGCTCATGCTTTCCAGCAATGGCAGAAGTATCACGTGAAGCAAGAGCCAATCAAATTACTCACTGTCTCCGCGCGCCACCGTGCTTGGCGCGAAAATACACAACATTGTTTAGATGTTGTTAAAATCCGAAGAGTCTTTAAGATTATGACACTTTAAATGTTATAACACTAGTATTCAACATTTTAAAGTGTTGTATTGAGTATAACACTTAGAAAATGTTACCATTACAACACTTGTGTTTTAAGAGTGTGAAAAAATGTTGAAAGCGACGTTAAACCCTATTCACTCACTCACTCACTCCCTAATATCAAGGTTTGATGGTTAAATTCATTTGGCCATATGGGATAATCTGAAAATCACACTTTGTCCTGTTGCTCGTTTTGTACAAGGCATTATTCTACCTTATTATGCAGATTTATCAAAACCGGGGGATCTCTAAGCATAGCCTAGTATCATATTATCATTTTGAATGAATTCCGATATTCTTGAGTTCAAGATGTGATGTGTTGCTCGTATAGTTAAAGGCTTTATCCTTAGCTCATTGTGCAAACTTATCGGAACTGGGAGATCTCTGACAATAGCCTAACATATTACGCCCATTTTTACTCTATGTACATATTCCTATAAGATAAAGATTTGATGATCAAATTCAAAATGGCGGCCATATGGGGTTATATGAAAATCATACTGTTTCATGTTGGTCGTATAAATCAAGGCATTATTCTAAGTTGATTGTGCAAATTGATCAAAATCGAAGGGTCTTACATCATAGTCAAATGACTTGTGCTCCTTTTGAAGCTATTTGCTTAAACTTCAGATTGAAAATTATAGTTACATTCAAAATATCGACCTCCGAAAATTCGTGTTTTTTTCATGTTATTCGTATCAATGCAAGGTATTAGTTTTAGTCAATGTACAAACTTGTTTAAATTGAGCAGAATAATATCATAGCTTATCACATTATGCCCGTTTTTATTCTGTTGCATTATCTTTAGCTGAGAATACAATTGTCAAGTTCAAAATGGTGGCCATGTGGGTTCATCTGAGACTCGTACTTTCATTTTTCAAGCTACTGTGGGGCTAAAAGTAATAATTTCTCAAAGCTAATCCTATTCACAAAATACATCGATCTGTCAATTCATGGGCCTAGTTTGGCTCTATTCGTAGAATCATCAGCTAGAAAAATAATTGAGCAAATTGAAGATGGCGGGTGTATGAAATCATCCGAAACTCTTGCTTAACTTGGTAAATGTTATTTGTCAAATTCAAATGGATTATCTTTAGCTTGACGCAGACATTTGGTAGTACTGAGCTGTTTCACAGCTGGTTATCCTAGGTCAATTTTCTAGTCTGTTTGCATAATCTTCATAATGGTTACACACACACACACAAGCAGAGAGAGAGAGAGAGAGAGAGAGAGAGAGAATTAAGTTTTAACGCCGCATTCAGCAATATTCAGCTATATAGCGAACATAGGGTTACATAATGGTTATTATGCCTACCTTAAACCCTACACAACAGGGTGAAATCCATGAATTGCTTCTGGGTTCCAAAAGCTGTGCTGCTGGAACCGATGGTTTATCTATGTCACTTCTTATGCCTGTACTCGATTTTGTTACTCTCCCGTTGTGCTCAATTGTAAATCTTTCCTTTGTAACAGGTGTCGTACCATCCTCAATGAAAATTGCTAAAGTTACTCCCGTTTTTAAATCTGGAGACCCTAGTCTGGTAGAAAATTATAGGCCGATATCGGTTCTTCCATGTTTCAGTAAAGTTCTCGAAAAGTTAGCGGCAAAACGTATCAATGAATTCTTATGTACACACGCAATTCTTTGCTCAAACCAATTCGGATTCCGATCCAATCACTCTTCTTTCCTAGCTGTTTTGTCTCTCTATGAATCACTGGTCTCCGCCAAGGAATCCAAACAGCACAGTATTGTTTCTTTTCTCGATCTTTCTAAGGCCTTTGACACTGTCAACCACGATATTCTTCTTCATAAGCTTCATCATTATGGATTCCAGGGCGTGAGTAACCACTGGCTCAAGAGTTACTTATCTGAACGCTACCAGTCGGTCAACTTCAATGGCACGGCGTCTGATTTGAACCTAGTTACCTGTGGTGTTCCACAGGGATCCGTCCTTGGTCCTATATTATTTCTGATTTACATCAACGATCTCAATGTGGTTTCTCAACTTCTTAAAATAATTATGTTTGCTGATGACACCAGTGCTGTATATTCCCATGCAGATCCGACTACCCTATTTCAAACTATGTCAAACGAACTCTACTTAATGTACAATTGGTTTTCTTGTAATATGCTATCCTTAAATATAACGAAAACTAGATTTATGTTAATAAAACCAAATAGTAGGGCTCATATGTCATTTCTACCGCAATTATATATCATGGGCCAGGAAATTGAACAGGTTAAATATTTTAAGTTCCTTGGCATTTACTTCAATGAAAAACTGAATTAGTCCACTCATATTAACGAAGTATGCAAAAAAATATCCAGAAATATAGTAGTAATCCATGTTATAAAAAACTATCTTAACATGAAAGCTTTACGTATCTTGTACCAGTCTTTAATCTATCCATATCTACAATATTGTAACCTGATATGGGGAAATACGTATCACAGTCACCTTTTGCCGTTAATTAGACTGCAAAAAAGAGCATTAAGAGTTAATTCTTTAAGCAACAAATATGATCATACAGCTCCTTTGTTTGCAAAACTGAAACTGCTGACCCTAAACGACATTAATTCTGACCTTACTCTACGCCTTGCCCACAAATTTCTCTACCACCCTTTCCTTTTACCGTTTGAATTCCGATCCTACTTCACGAGATTGAAAGAAATACACCAATACCACACTCGTGGCCATGATCTTGACCTATATAGACCGTTTTATCGTACTGACCTTAGTCTGTACACTCCTAAAATAAAGGGGCCAAACGAGTGGAATAAATTACCCTCGGAACTGAAACAATGCAAATCTATTTCTCTTTTTAAATCTAAGATACAAACATATTTATTGCAAAATACCGCTAATTAATATATTTTATTTGCAAAGCTGAGCAATTGCATCATACCTGTTGATTATTCACCCGAAATATAAACTTTGTGCTCTTTTATTCCATACCTCCACTATCATGTTAGACATTCTTTAATAGAAGCTGTCTTTTCTTTTATTATATCTTGATTTTGTAATTAATCCGGGATAATTCAATCCCTTCGGGGTTTATCTCCCTCCAATCTATATGTTCTCTAATCTGTATATATTACTGTACTTTTATTCCCTTTCTGTATATGACTGTTTAATTTAATTTCTTTTGATTGGTGAATAAACAAACAAACAAACAAACAAACATATAACTCATTCAGCCTGGATACTCATTCGTACCAATTAGCACTGTGGTTATTAATTTATAATAGATTTTTACCCAATTTTGACCTCATTTACCCAAAAGTTACACTAAAATGACCTAAATTTCAAAAATTAACCTGTTATCTATGAGTAACGTAAACCTTACACCACACACATGTACAACTAATTCAGCATGGGTAACACTCGTAACATTCAAAACTGTGAATAGTAATTTGTAACCGATTTTTAAACATTGTTTACCTCGTTTGACCCAAAGTGACCTCAAAATGATCATAATTCTGATAACTAACGTTATCTATGATTACATTAAACCTTACACTACATTCAACTAATTCGGCTTGGATACCCATTCGTAACAATTATTATTGTGAATATTAATTTATAGCCGATTTTTACCAAATGTCGACCTCATTTGACTCAAAAGTAGCCCTAAAATGACCTTGATTCTAATAATTTACGTGTTAACTAGGACTACCTTAAACTCTACCCCACATTCAACTAATTCGGCTGGAATACTCATTGGTAACAAACAGTACGTTGATATGAATTTTTAGCCAATTTTTACCCATTTTTGATCTTATTTGACCCCAAAGTGACCCCAAATGATAAAATCAGGGTTGTATCCCCTCCTACCTCGATCCCCACCATACAAAGAGCTGATTTAGCATGGGTACTCATTTGAAACAAAAAAAATCCCATCGAAAGTGTTTTAAAGCGCTTTTGAGGTCCTTGGCCGACCGACTATCACGCTTTGGTTGTAACTGTTCATATGAACACCATTAGGATCTTGAAGTGAATGAGTTCATGCGGCCACCTAGCTCCGGGTTAAGCGGACTTAGGCACAAGTTACGAAACGTAACGCCATAAATCTTGCACGCTACGCTCGTGTTTTCCGATCAGGTGGATACTTCATGTAAGGAAGCACGAGAGAGACTATAAGAGGGTGGAAAACCTGCACCATTCTCTTATTTTCAGCCGTACAAGTGCCATATTAATGAAACACAATGTGGTTCAAAGTAGTTTCTTTGTACAGCAGAGTACAGCTCTGTCTTTGTCAACGCTCTTTGCACCTTCTTAATGGAAGAAATGAAGTTGACTTTTCAATTTGTCATCAGGAACATGACCTTTTCTCGGTACGGCAGAATGCAGCGGCACAATGGAAAATCAGAGAGTTTTCTTCTGCCGGCACTTTGAACCGGCAGAATGGAAAGAAGGGTGAGCCTAACCCTGTAACGTGACAATGAAGCGCATCAGAATGAACATGTCTTTCTTGAGAGCGTCACTTTGCAACGTCACAATCAAAGTCAAATCCTGCTTACCAGCATCACAATATAACACAATGACTTCTTCCCTCTACGGCAGAATGGAACGGCACAATGGAAAATGAAAGACTCTCTCTCTTTCTGCCCGCCGGCACTTTGAACCGGCAGAATGAAAGGAAGGGTTGAGCCTAACCCTGTAACGTCACAATGAAGTCCGTCAGAATGAAGATGTCTTTGTTGAGAGCGTCACTTTGCAACGTCACAATCAAAGCCAATCCTGCTTTCTAATTGGAGGTAGTTGCTATACAAGGTACCTGTTTTGTCAGTACGGCAGAATGGAACGACACAATGAAAAATTTAAGACCATATTTTTTCGAACCGACGCTGCAACGTCACAATGAAAGACAGTCCCTTTACCTCTTTACGGCAGAATGCAGCGACACAATGGAAGATGAGAGAATTTTCTTCTACCGACACTTTGAACCGGCAGAATGGAAGGAAGGGTGAGCCTAACCCTGTAACGTCACAATGAAGTGCGTCAGAATGAACATGTCTTTCTTCAGAGCGTCACTTTGCAACGTCACAATCAAAGTAAATCCTGCTTCTCAGCATCACATAACACAATCACTTTTTCCCTCTACGGCAGAATGGAACGGCACAATGGAAAATGAAAGACTTTCTTTCTGCCGGCACTTTGAAGCGACAGAATGGAAGAGAGCCTAACCCTGTAACGTCACAATGAAGTGCGTCAGAATGAACATGTCTTTCATCAGAGCGTCACTTTGCAACGTCACAATCAAAGTCAATCCTGCTTACCAGCATCACAATATAACACAATCACTTTTTCCCTCTACGACAGAATGGAACGGCACAATGGAAAATGAAAGACTTTCTTTCTGCCGGCACTTTGAAGCGACAGAATGGAAGGAAATAAAGTGTTTAATTGATCATCAGAAACATTACTTTTTCTCGGTACGGCAGAATGGCACGTCACAATGAAAAATTTAAGACCATCTTTTTTCGTACTGACGCTGCAGCGTCACAATGAAACACAATCACTTTAGTTCTTTACGGCAGAATGCAGCGGCACAATGGAAAATCGGAGACTTTTCTTCTGCCGGCACTTTGAACCGGCAGAATGGAAGGAAAGGGTGAGCCTAACCCTGCAACGTCACAATGAAGTGCGTCAGAATGAAGATGTTTTTCTTGAGAGCGTCACTTTGCAACGTCACAATCAAAGCCAATCCTGCTTTCTAATTGGAGATAGTTGCTAAATAATTAGCTATTACACTATACAAGGTACAATTTGACATTCGACTTGACATACATTCCGTGACACTGCTTTGACACTCACCTAAACATACATTCCTCCCTAATACAGCTTTGACACCCGATTGCACGTACATTTTTCCCTAATACCGCTTTGACACTGCACTTCAGATATATTCCTTCCTAACAGTGCTTTGAAAGTCAACTTCAAGCACACTCATGCCTAACACCCAGCTTCAACATTACCCTAGTTACGCTTTGGTGGAGAAATTATCTGACTTCTATAGCTGAACTGACCCAAACCCTGATAGTTATGAAGCATACCTAACCCTAAGTCCTAATCCCGCTTTGACACTCGACCTGACATACATTCCTCCCTAACACCGCTTTGACAGTCGACTTGACGTACATTCCTCTCTAACACCGCTTTGATACTCGACTTGACGTACATTCCTCCCTAACAGCGCTTTGACAGTCGACTTCATGTACATTACTCCCTCACTCCGCTTTCACACTCGACTTCACATACATTCATCCCGAACACCGCTTTGACATTCGACTCAACGTACATTTTTCCCTAACACTGCTTTGACACTGCACTTCTATAGCTGAAATGACCCTAAACGTGATAGTTATGAAGCATACCTATCCCTAAGTCCTAATCCCGCTTTGACACTCGACCTGACATACATTCCTCCCTAACACCGCTTTGACACTTGACTTGACGTACTCCTCCCTAACACCGCTTTGACACTTGACTTGACGTACATTCCTCCCTAACACCGCTTTGACACTCGACTTTACATACATTCCTCCCTAACACCGGTTGACACTGGACTTCACGTACAATGCAACCCTAAGACTGCTTTGACATTCGACTCCACATACATTTTTCCCTAACACCGCTTTGACACTGCACTTCAGATATATTCCTTCCTAACAGTGCTTTGAAAGTCAACTTCAAGCACACTCATGCTGAACGCCCAGCTTCGACATTACCCTAGTTACGCTTTGGTGGAGAAATTATCTGACTTCTATAGCTGAAATGACCCTAAACCTGATAGTTATGAAGCATACCTAACCCTAAGTCCTAATACCGCTTTGACACTCAACATTACATACATTCCTCCCTAACACAGCTTTGACACTCGACTTCACATACATTCCTCCCTAACACAGCTTTGACAGTCGACTTCACATACATTCCTCCCTAACACCGCTTTGACATTCAACTTCAAATACATTCCTCCCTAACACCACTTTGACACTCGACTTCACATACATTCCTCCCTAACACCGCTTTGCCACTCGACTTGACATACATTCCTCCCTAACACTGGTTGACACTCGACTTGACGTACATTCCTCCCTAACACCGCTTTGACACTCGATTTGACATACATTCCTCCCTAACACCGCTTTGACACTCGACTTGACGTACATTCCTCCCTAACACGCTTTGACACTCGACTTCACATACATTCCTCCCTAACGCCGCTTTGACACTTGACTCCACATACATTTCTCCCTAACAACAATTTGACATTCGACTTGACATACATTCCGTGACACTGCTTTGACACTCACCTAAACATACATTCCTCCCTAATACAGCTTTGACACTCGATTGCACGTACATTTTCCCTAATACCGCTTTGACACTGCACTTCAGATATATTCCTTCCTAACAGTGCTTTGAAAGTCAACTTCAAGCACACTCATGCTGAACGCCCAGCTTCGACATTACCCTAGTTACGCTTTGGTGGAGAAATTATCTGACTTCTATAGCTGAAATGACCCTAAACCTGATAGTTATGAAGCATACCTAACCCTAAGTCCTAATACCGCTTTGACACTCAACATTACATACATTCCTCCCTAACACCGCTTTGACACTCGACTTCACATACATTCCTCCCTAACACCGCTTTGACAGTCAACTTCACATACATTCCTCCCTAACACCGCTTTGACATTCAACTTCAAATACGTTCCTCCCTAACACCACTTTGACAATCGACTTCACATACATTCCTCCCTAACACCGCTTTGCCACTCGACGTGACATACATTCCTCCCTAACACTGGTTGACACTCGACTTCACGTACATTCCTCCCTAACACCGCTTTGACACTCGATTTGACGTACATTCCTCCCTAACACCGCTTTGACACTCGACTTGACGTACATTCCTCCCTAACATCGCTTTGACACTCGACTTCACATACATTCCTCCCTAACACCGCTTTGACACTTGACTCCACGTACATTCCTCCCTAACAACAATTTGACATTCGACTTGACATACATTCCGTGACACTGCTTTGACACTCACCTAAACATACATTCCTCCCTAATACAGCTTTGACACTCGATTGCACGTACATTTTTCCCTAATACCGCTTTGACACTGCACTTCAGATATATTCCTTCCTAACAGTGCTTTGAAAGTCAACTTCAAGCACACTCATGCCTAACACCCAGCTTCGACATTACCCTAGTTACGCTTTGGTGGAGAAATTATCTGACTTCTATAGCTGAACTGACCCTAAACCTGATAGTTATGAAGCATACCTAACCCTAAGTCCTAATCCCGCTTTGACACTCGACCTGACATACATTCCTCCCTAACACCGCTTTGACACTCGACTTCACATACATTCCTCCCTAACACTGCTTTGACAGTCGACTTCACATACATTCCTCCCTAACACCGCTTTGACATTCGACTTCAAATACATTCCTCCCTAACACCGCTTTGACACTCGACTTCACGTACATTCCTCCCTAACACCGCTTTGCCACTCGACTTCACATACATTCCTCCCTAACACTGGTTGACACTCGAATTCACGCACATTCCTCCCTAACACCGCTTTGACATTAGACTTGACGTACATTCCTCCCTAACACCGCTTTGACACTCGACTTGACATACATTCCTCCCTAGCACTGGTTGACACTCGACTTCACGTACATTCCTCCCTAACACCGCTTTGCCACTCGACTTGACATACATTCCTCCCTAACACTGGTTGACACTGCCAAACGCCGTAACGCCGTTTCTATGAAGAGATACATTACCGCAGTAGTATAGGCCGACAGGCAAAGTGATTTACCACTCTCAGCCCGACCACCGACCCCTTATGGAAATGTTTCAAAGCCGCTAAAAGACACTCTTCGCCAATTTCGTGATCCTTACATGGAAGATGCACCAAAATTACCAATACAAAACACAGCATCAAACAGACCAGATCCTTCGAAAATATGTTCCCTGAAATATTCGGGTCATTCCGGATGGCTTAAAGATTTATGACTTGAAACCGCCAACAAACACTCCACAGAAATGGAGTACTGATCAGGAGACATTCTCGGATTTAAGACCTGGTGACAGGGGGACGCACCGCCCCCTCCCCCTACTCCTTGCCTCCGCACTGGAGGATGTGTTCGGGTAATGATAACATTTGCAGAGAATCGGCCTATTTATATAACAATAAATATTTTTACAACTAATCTTTACATAATTTGTGACGAGACGTATTTTCCACAAAATACTTAAGTTTTAGAACCCAAGCAGCTGAACTCGCGGATCAGTACACAGGCTCTGCTTTACTTTCCAAGGTCTCGCATGCATGCAGATTAAGAGATAGAACAGCGACCAAAGAAACTATCCAAGTAGCTGAACTGACGGATCACTGAACACAGGCTCTGCTTTACTTTCCAATTAAGTAAAACAATTGAGCCTAAACTTGCCATACACATGCCATACACATTGTCCATCATTTCACGATGGAGGGGATGTTTATGAATTGGTACACAACTGGAGTGGATGAAGCATGGCAAGGAAAGAATAATACATATCGGAAGGAAATACCAGGCGAGCTCTTTGGTAGCCTTGCTGTATATGTAGGCCTACATTTTTCAATCGATGTCAAATCCTCCTACATATATGTATGTAACATTGACACATTTTGTGTCTAAAAAAAATTAACAAAGAGTACGGTCAGTCTGTCACTTCATTCTTCCGATCACAGAAATCCTTGTATTTGAAATACTTGATACATTGAGAAAGTGACATTGTGCCGTGCACCCCAAAAAAAAAGAGAAATCCTTCTAGTTTTTATATTTTAAATAGATGATAAGTTGGAAATGTTGAATTGGATCGGTTGGATCATTCTGCCGTGATAAAAAAAAGACTAATTAAATAGTTGATCAATTGAGAAAGTTTAATTGAGACATTCTGCCGTGATAAAAAAAAACGAGTACAAGGCCATAATTTTCATTGTGCCATTCTGCCGTCTTCCCCAAATAAGGGAGACTACGGTCATTCTGCCGCTTCATTCTGCCGGCCACAGTAATAGTCCTATTTGTAAATACTTGATAAATTGAGAGAGCTTCATTGTGCCATAGTGCCGTCGCCAAAATAAAAGAAGGCCTACACGGCCACGATTTTCATTCTGCCATTCTGACGTCTCCCCCAAAACAGACAGCATACGGCCATTCTGTCGCTTCATTCTGCCGGTCACAGAAATACTCCTTGTTCAATGTCCATGTATCACGGTCTCCAACCACCACCACCCACCCACCCACCCACCCTATTAAAGTTGAATGCCATTGGCGTAAACGCCAATAAGGAGAGGATATCTCTCTCGTGCTTTCTTACATGAAGTATGGACCTCCGATCAGCATGCGATATGGAGGCACTTGGTGGTACAGGCATGTTTTATAAGTTTCTGCAATAATGTTTTGAGACGTTGGTTAAAGTTGTCACATTCAACACAGGATCTAGCAATTGCTAATTGTCGAGATATGGATACGCCATATGCAGGTCCCATTGTGATATTGCTGTCCAGAACGGGATATAACGTTGAAGAAATTGAAGTCCTCTCTTTCGTCGTGAAGTCGACGAGAGAGAAGGCTCGCTTCATTTTATAGAGATATAGACCTGAATATGATGTACCGATAGTGGCTATCTATAGTTTCCTAAAAATCAGATTGCTTTCCTTCAATCCGACTAGACAACTAACTGGTAGAATGCTAGAGCATACTGCTCACGAACAAATTTTCTTTGGTAATTCAAATGTTGTGACCGTTTTCAAATTGTCTTTATTATCCATGCCTAACACTGTACGTTGATTTTGGTATATCATACAGTCCGGGCGGCTCAGCGTATGAGAGAAGACGGAGTCAGATTTCTCTGGAAGAACTGTCTGTATTTGGTAAAGCCGATCTCCAGGAAATGACGATTCGCTGTCAGGACTTCTTGAAGACTAACAGTGCCGTCGCCACACGGCGTTCTAAACGAGGTGCTTTCGACTTTGTGGCTACCGGTATATACCCAGGTAAAACTCTTTTTAACATAATATCGACATAAAATAAAATAATTTCAATGCATTAGATGATAACACATCAGATGATACATCAGCCTAAGGTGGATTTATAGCCGAATATCTGATTATTCAAATTTCCGCCGGTTGTCAGTCTTTTGGCGATTTGTTGAAAAAAGAACAAAGAAAAATAATGATTTCATATTTACATTTATTTTGGACGTAATTTTTGTCAATGGGAACGTCAATCGGGCTCAATACAGTTAAGCACAAGAATCCCAAATACATGTAGTCTGGGAGCCAGGATCGGGTTTTGGTAAAATTGTTCACCCCCATCGACAAGATAATTTCCATCTATACCATGACTTTATATGGCTATGAGGGGTATTACCAAGGGTGGATGTAGAGTTCCAAAGTGGTTCAGTTCTTTTCTATAGCGGACGATATGTCCCACTATAGACATTCATTTTACTTTACCAAAAATGGGTGTAGGTGTATTTTAGTCGCCGTAGCTTTTTTGTTATTGGTCTAATGTACCTAAACCGTATCACATATTAATCATTAATAGTAGCGGAATTAAATGTTATCAAGATTTGTTCCTGTATCCCGTTCTTGTAACGTCATTTGGGGACCATATCCAAATGTCAACTGAAAACATTGGTCCCGTTTAAAAAAGGGGGTAGGTGTATTTGTATCGCAAAATCTCTCTTATTATTGGACCAATCTATGTAAACGGGATGAAATTTTGCTCCGTGTTACCGCGCGAAGTTTTTTAATACCTAAGATCGTGGTTGTATCCCATCCATATGGTGTATTTGGAGGTGGTGATCAAATGAAATTTTACCAGAAAAATATATTGCCTCTTAAAAAACGTGCATGTGTGATTGAACTGCCATATATTTCATAATAATGGCCCTATCTGTCTGAAATTTATTATATTTTATTCAGCATTTATGCCATTGCTATACACAAACACGATTCATTTTTGTATATCAACCTAGTATGACATACTTGGGGTGCCGTATCCAAATGTCAACTTAAAAAAAAAATGGGGGTATGTGTGTGTTGCTATATCTTTCTTATTACTGATCCAAATATGTCTGAATATCGTAATAAAATTCTCAACATTACTTAGCAGTGTTTTTCAGTTGGTACTTTTGTTTTATCGTACAACCGTATGATGTACATGTAATTGAGGATTGTATTCAAATTTCACTTGAGCAAATCTACTCCGTCTTAAAAAGGGGGTTATGTTTAAATGACCTGATACATATTTCCTAATAATTATTTGGGCTGCCCAAACTGCCTCATTTATGACTCAGCAGTTGAAAGCGAAGTTATATATAAGAGAGATAGATGGTAGTTTTCCAACTCTATAACGTCGTCTGGGGATCATATTCACATATCAAGTCGAAAACGTACTCGCGGTCGCTATTAGGGCTCACGTCCAATCGATCGAGACGGTTTCTCGATCAACGAGTAAAACCGATAAATATCTCGTCTCGAAGGTTCCCGGTTTATCTCTATCGATTGTTGTCCCGGTTTGCTTCCGGTTTTCTCTCGAAGCACAAGACCATCTCGACCCCCCTCGAAATAATTCGACTTGCTTCGAGAATGTAATCGAGAGGCCTTCAAATTAACGTTTGAACCATTCAGAATGCGTATACTCGTAATAAATACTTTTCTGTGGCGAGCTTAATCTCGGCGAGTACATATGCATTTAAACACGGATAAAATATTGGATTAAACATGAATCATTTAATATTATTTTGTTATTTCGTCTAGAGAACTGTAGTCGAATATACTTGCTCTGACAGCGCAATTTCTATACCTGTTATCTCTGTAGATTTTTATTGAAATAAATATTTAATAGAATCTTGACTTGAAAATTATAGTACCACGTTCGTCAGCCCTGGTATCCGAATATACAGTGGCTTCGAAGGCCACAGGAGGGGCTGGAAATTTGCTGGAAACCGGCTGATAGTAAAATTATATGTGATCGTTGGTCTAAAGCGAGATTTCGCTTTGAATTGAGCGATAATTACTTTTATTAATCATGTTATTTGGTAAAATTTCTCAACACATGATATCAGCAATAAATAATTGAACCCGAGTATATTATCAAACCCGCCAGTATTCAGTATTTTTCCTTCAAAGAAATTAGCCCTCGTTGTTTCAAGATTTTCAGACCGACTGTGATGTGAATTATCAACACCTCTTGTTCTGATAGTCAGTATTTCCGCTAACCTCTTCCACGCAAGCTTATTTTAGAAAGAAAACTGTGTTGATATTATCTCCTGAGTTGAACTATATCACAAGATAGAAATTCTCTCCATTGAATAACATCAAATTATAAAACAATTGTAAACAGAGGTTAATACAATGGTCAAACATTTAACATTACCTTCTTTCATCGGTTGAAACGATCCATGTTTGGTTCAAAATAATTTTATAGAAGAAGTAATTAAGGCATGCTTCCATTTCATTAATATTCAGGTCGTATCCAGTTGATTAGTCATTTCTTCCGCGTCCGATACTAGCCATGTATAAAATCAATTATCGATGTGAGATAAGAACATTCACTCATATATTTATAATTTATATAGATAAATGAAACGTATTCTTTCAATTGGATTCAGGGGAAAAAACAGGATATGAATATATCGGATGAACGTAGAATAACATAAAAAACCTCTTTAAAACCATCCCTTGTCAGGATTTTATTTTGGGCCAAAATGACGTGCGCCCCGAAAATATGGTACCCACACAAAACTCTGATCGCCTAAGGAGCAAAAAAACGGTCAAATTAAGGGCAACAAAACACAGACATATAGAAACCTAGGCCTCCTTCGAGATTACCGATAAATTTAATACCCATCTCGAAAACCGGGACGTTTCGATCGAGATAAAACCGGGAGCAAACCAGGAGACGTCGCCAGGTGTCCCGGTTCTGCCCTCCCGGTTTCAGCGGAGAAATTTCTCGATCCATCTCGAAGGCATCGAGAAAGTGCCTCGATTAATTGGATGTGACATCTAAAGGGGTTATGTTCGATTATATAACAATATTTTTTCAATTCTGATCCAATCTGCCTGGACTGTGTCGTGTATTAGTAAACATTGCTATCATATTTTTATCATTTTAAAATACAAACTGAACAAACTATTCTCTGTTATAATATATGCGAGAGCAGGATATATGTGATAAAAACAGCATATCTTCTTAATGAATAGTTCGTCTGTAGCTGTTTTACTATATATCTCTTAAGAAAAACTGCATCAGTTATTCACAGAGTTAGTAATTGTAGTTCAGCTGTTCATTTGATTGTCAAATATGATTTTTCCTATTGTGTAGCGCTTTTGTGTCAAACGAGTATGAATGAGACTTGTAAAGCTACAGAATGAGTGATACAATAAATTCAGGTAACTTTAATATCATTGCATATTTACTTGCCGGAACAGTTTCATGTTGATTTTTCAGCTTGTTTAAGTAAGCTTTCCACCGGAGCTTCATCGATAAATTACGAAACAACCATTGATCTTATTCAAAATGCACAATCACCAAGCAAATATTCGCCGCATTGCTAATCAAGTTGGACCACTCGATACGAAGTAAATTTCAAATTTCTAAAAGGTCCCTTGAAGCTGAATTGGGCCTCATTATCTGTAGGAGAGGAACACTGGATCACAGATCAGGGAAAATTGGGCCCAAGATGATGAGTTTCACTGTGAAACATTGGATTTTGATAATTCTGCATTCATGAGGTTTAGATAAATGTCACGAATAATAAAACGATTATCCTCATTGAATGACATCTTAAAACGGATACTTTGGTGCATTCAGCCTTGATTGCCACAAGTATATTCATCATTATGCTTAGCATCTGATAACAATCTGAAAAAGTCAAGTTATTTGACCTCAATATTTCAATTTAATTAATAATGATGCTGAATTGATTTTTTTATGACGTAAAGAGACTTCAGTCTTCAAGTGTCAATACTAACCTTCTGTCTTTACTGTAACAAATCAGCTTCGTTTCAAAACGTAGATAGATAGATAGATAGATATTTATTAATGTCTCACCATCCATATACATCATAAGAATAAACACACAATAAAAAATTGTATACTGGTGCCACTCTACATAGAGTTGTGAGAGACAGTTAACCATAAAACAATATATTAGGGATACATTAGTTTTCTGCGACGCTCTAAGATTAACAAGCGCTGGATGAGCGCAAATACCTCCGTCCAGGCAACAGGGTCAGTAGGGGAATACATCACTGAATAACATACGGCCGGATGCCAAGTTCAATTTTGCATTTGTTGGACGTTAACTTCACCAATGGTAATTAACCTGAGATTGAGGGTTCCCCACTAGCATGTCCAGCTAGGGATGTGGAAGTCACATTCCCCGCAAATAATTTTTCTTTGATTTCACGTGCTTGAAATATTGGGGTATGGAATAGAGTATATTGATGGAAAACCTGGAATACTGCTTGAGACATTAGGCCCCTTCCCACCCACACATCCCCCTGAGAGGACGCCCACACCCAAATCAACACGTTAGCGGCAGAAATGAGACCATGTGTGCCTAGTTTTACCAACTTGCTTGTGATTTTATGCTATAGGCCCTACACATCAACGCTTCATATTTTGTATGTGTACAGTATAGCATCCTCATTGACAGAATCCTCTAAAAATACCATCTGATTTTACCGACACTCCGTTCTGATCTGTCTCAGCATCATGTGATGATGATTCAATGAGCTCGGAATAATTTTGTATACTGGTGTTACAGGTCACCTTCACCATAATGTATCAATTACCATGGACTTGTACATGTATCACATTCATATTGAATGGTGATGGCTGATGAGAATATTGCCCATATGGAACAAATGGCTGGGTTCCAGCGAATAATAAGTTCATGTTAATCATAAACAACATACAATTAATAATACTATCAACTAATTATGTATATTCCTTGTCGACATCAATATAATACAGACAATATTATGACTGAATCATGGTAACAGATGTTCAAGGGTATATATGTCTACACTAAACTGAAGGAGACCCATGATGCGTATTATATTATGTTGTAAAACTTCACTTGCTAATCTCGATTATGTTGCTTATTGTTAAAATAAATGAAGTTATGAAAATAAATTTAGTATGATTGCCCATTACCCTCAAATTAGAAATATCTTCAGCAGCTAAAGTTAAGCCAATCATAACAATATATAACACCATGGTATTGTAATATCACCCAGGTATTGATCTTTGGTTAAAAATGTAATGAGATACATATACCTGTTCTTTGTGTTATTCTGTATGCAGTTCATTCTGAATGTATTTTATACATATACATATACCAGAAGTGGAATTGAAATTTAAATAAAATAATCAAAATATGTTCGGTTTTTACCTCTATTCAAGAAACGAAGTCTTTGTTTCTAGAAGCTAAATCATTTCAGACACATTCAAGTCCTCACCTGGTCAAGGGAGATAATTTTGTAAAAAACAAAAACAAAAAAAAACAAGTATAGATCCACACTGGTGCAGACCAGAAAGTTTTATGACCTTTGATGATATTTGTGGAGCATGCTGCAGGACTTCAACTTTCATGAATCTGATATTATCCACACAATCCCATTCTACATATTTTTGCCATAGCACCGATAAACTAGATCCCTTCATTGATGTGGTCTAGATCCAGGAGCTATTGGGAGCTGCAGGTTTTGTAAAAGTTAGATCCAATTATTCTGGGAGAAGGAATGAAGTCCGGCATGGTTGTTTTAAGTTAGAACTGGGCATCCTTGAAAATGTCTGCCCGATTGACACATGTATCACTCTGCCGGTGGTCATTACATGCGTAATGTTTATTTCCTGAGGAATCAGCTGATATCCAATGTGTGTGGGCGGGGGGTTGTGGCCAATCACTGGCTCTGATTTTCACCACCTCTGTCATTCCACACCTTTCTGACACAGCTGAACCAATCAATAGTCTTTTGGACACAGTATTCAGCACTATATTCAGTTTTAAATTTCCCATGCAGTTTGCCATGCTCTCTATTTACTTCACGTAACCACTTATCCTAAAATTTTTACCATAAACGAAACTGATATTCCCAATATGAGAGAAATCTAATTCATTCAGTTTATTGCAGACCCTAAAACACCAGTTTTTACAGCTCTTTTCTGCTGAATTATAAGCCCATCTGAAAATCTTTTTACCTATTCTGTCTTCAGTTATAAACCTGAGCCGGTTTTCCACTGCCTAATAGAAAGTGGCATCCAACCCATATCCCCGTTAATACCTGCATTTGGTGCATACTTCCCAACACCCAGAAAAAAACGTTCAGCCCTGTGTTGTATGGCATTTATGCACGATACGTCCGAGGTGCCCCAGATCGAGGCCCCGTAAGTTATAACAGGGACAACCAACGAATCATATAGCATAGTGAAAATATCGTATGGTACACCTCCCAAATATTTCACATTGGCAATCACTAAACCAAGTGCCCGGCTGGCTGACTGTGACACATACTTTGTCATTGCGTTATAATAAAGGTGTTCAGTCAGTAGCAAACCTAAATATACATATCTGTCGGTTACTTCTAAAGAAACATTACCACAATGAACCATATCCGTTGTCCTAGGGAATGACTGAGTGCGAAAATGAACTACTTTTGACTTAATATCACGATTAACACACAACTTATTACTATCACACCACACTGACAGACGTTCAAGTTGGACTTTCAGATCTTCACTGGTCTCACTCACTCAATAGTACTGTATCATCAGCATATAATAGCAAACTAATTTTCTCGCCATCAGTGTCAATTCCTTTACCACTGGCTTTCAAATACACCGACAGATCATCTATATATAGATTAAATAACAGAGGGGATAATACACATCCTTGCCTTAGACCACAACTCACCCCAAACCAATCAGATATTAAACCATTTAACTTAATACAACACGACACTCAGATTTGAGTATATCGACTTAATGTCTTTCATAGTCTTTCCATCAACTCCAACTTTGTTTAGACGTTTCCATAATAACTTCCTATTAATAGAATCATAAGCTTTATGGAAGTCGATAAATGCAGCGAATGTACTTTTCTTTTTCTTCTTACGAGTCTCTATGATGTTATTTAGAGATGAGATGTGGTCTATGGTACCTATTTTTTCTGAAATCATTTTGCTCATCACAAAGTAGATTTTTCCCTTCAGCCCATGTCGTTAACCTTTCATTTAGGACAGAACAGTACAGTTTATAAACAACTGGGGCCAACGTAATACCTCTATATGAGAGAGGGTCACTTGGGTCAGTGGAACTTGATTTGGGAACTGGGTTAATAATACCCAATGACCATGTACTAGGTGTCATACCATTCTCAAAACAAACGTTAAATAGTCTATGTAAAAAATAGCAACATTATCGTTTCTTAAAACTTCAATAGGTTTAGAGTCAATTCCCATTGCTTTCCCATTTTTTGCACCTCTTATTGCTTCATATATTTCCTGCAATGATATAATACTTTCCAATTCATCGGGATCAGAAATGTTCCACTCAGGTTCATCATCAGATGAGGCAGTTACATTTGAAGTTTCACTGGGATTTAACAAATCACAAAAACATCCTTCCATCGATCTAAGACAAGCTTAGGTTCGGTCACAATTATATCATTTAACTTAACTTCCATTGGGGTGTGCTTAAGTCTATCTTCACCCACACCTATTTTACCCATCTTTTCCATAGATCTTTTGGACTATCAGCCCTCAAGTTTATTAATTCCTGTTGTTGACTATACCAATAATATCTTTTGTGTCGCTGTACAGCTCGATCGAACGATTTACGTTTCTGAGTGAATACAGATGTTAAAGTCTTCTTGAGAGTCTTGTTTTTACATTTGATCCAATCACTCTCACTAATACACACTTCATTCCACATAATAGTTAGACGGTCGTTCCACCAAGGTCTCTTTATCTTACGTCTTTTATTTTTACTACCGGATAAAATGTATACAGATCGCGATGGTAATTTAGCCTCCATTTAATTATTTATCACCGAACAGAATTCACCATACACATCATCGATATCTGACTGACACTTCACGCTGTTTTCTAGTTCACTAACTAATGCATTTAATAATAAAACTTGATCATCACCGGACATGTCCTGGAGATAATTAACAAATGAAGATTTGAAATTACATTCACTGGACCGATGAAACACTGCGTCCAATTCAATACTTCAAAAAATCACAGAATGGTCCGGTATATATTTCGGGTCATACGAGCCAACAGACACCGCTTCACTTACCAGTTGAGATGCTCTTATTACAGTGAAGTCTTTAAAGTATAGTCCAGGCTTTCATATGGAACTAGACAATAGTCGACCACCGAAAGACCACGACTAGAAACATATGTGTAATCGTTCTTTATACAGTTCCTACCATTCAAAATACACAAGTTACAGTTAATTAGGAAATCAACTAGTCTTCTGCCAAATGAATTAGCTTTAAAATCCACAACATCCCTCTGCGTCAAGTTATCGATCTCAACCACATAGTCTTCTAAATCTCCACATCTGCTATCTGCCACAAATCACTATGAAGCCGCTGTTCTGATATTTGTAGATTTGCAGAAGTAGCGTATCGAAGAATTGATTAACATCAATCACCCGAGTTGAATTTTCAGGCGGAAGATAACAGCCACATATATAAACAGTACTATTGTCAATTTTATTAGTACGAGATAACCACACAATTCCTTCGTATGAATCGTCCACAATGTCGATGAAGTAAGAATCAAACAGTTCCAGTTTAATCAAGAACCACGCCCCCAGAACCGGTTTTAGCTCGCTTATGTAAAGAAGTGCGATTCTGACCGAGCCACTCGTAACCGAGAAGCTCTATTGAATCTTTGTTACGCAAGTGTGTCTCTGCTATGCAAATGATGTCCATGCCCAGGGGTTGAAGACATGATAAACAAATCCTAATCGCTATCGTATCAATTACCTAATACGATAGTTGTCTGAAGATTGCTCACATGACCACCCATTCACGTTCCAAAACCCACATTTCCACTAATGGCTCTTAGTACGGGGATCATCACGCTTACCATTGTTATTCGTTTGGCGACCACGGTTTGATCCGGCATAACGCCAGCCACGAGCTTGCTGCCGTTCACCGCTGGAATTACTTTGTCTGTTTGAGTGATCATCTTCATTTACATAATTATCATCGTCACGAGATCGGTTGTGCCGATAGCCGTCGCGTAGAAAAGCTCTGTCACATTTAACAACAAGGCGGAGATTGTTCATGCGAAATAAATATTTCTCTAAAATTTCTAGACTCCTTCAGTTGCCTTTTCCGTTCTAAAATCTGTTTTCGGTCTTCTGGGCTGCCATCTTTAATGATACCGTTGATTTTATTCACAATATTCTCACTTTTATTTTCTGGCACATTAATAAAAACCAAGTTCATGTCTTCTTGTTTATTCGCTTTCCCAAGCGCATCAATTCGCTGGTCAACTGATTTTAATTTAAGAAATGTTTTCATAAGCGTGCTAAATCGTTAATTTACGCACGGTTAGTGTGGGAAAGTTTATATTTTAGGGCAAGGGCGAAGCCCGCGCCCTAAAATTTATAAACTTTCCCACATTAACCGTGCGTAAATTAACGATTTAGCACGCTTATGAAAACATTATTTCTATTCTATTGCACCACTCAAATTGATTATCAACAAAGATTACAATGAAAGATTGAAAAATATGGTAAACGTTCACAACCTTTCTTCCCTTTGTTGAAATGTGCCGTCCGCCTCAGTTGGCAGGGTGTCAATATCATTGGACGAGTTTATGTGGTCTCTCAGAAGGGGGAGCAGTGAAACGTAAATGCAACAAGCCTATTTGTGTGGCATTAATCAATCACGATGGAACCAACAGTTAAACTTGAGACAGAAATTTATGTCTTTAATAAATATTAATTTACAGCTTTTTCTCAAACAATGAAAAATGTTGGCAGTATTTATTTAAAGTGATCGTAAACCCTCTAGTAAAGTTTCCATCAAATGAAAGACCATTGCGAACAGTGTCCGAAAATATTTATTTTAATTTTTTACAATTTTATTACACAGAGTAAAGTGCAATTAAAGCATGGTATTCTATGGTGGTCTGTTGCAATCATATTTAGGTCCAGTGACGTCACACTACTTTAATACATATATTTCAAACTTTGTATGCATTTTCCAGTGCTTGATTCAAGCTTTATGTATGTATACTTTGAGTTTCAACACAGACTCACTGTTCCAATGTGCATGTTCCAAAATCTAGGAAATTAAATGCAAGATTCAAATTGACTTGACACTCATGAGTCACCATCTCCCAGATTTTGGTGAAACATGCACATTGGAACAGTGAGTCTGTGTTGAAACTCGAAGTATACACACCTTAAGCTTGAATCAAGGATAGGAAAGTAAAGTGCATACACATATATATGTATTAAGGCAGTGTGACGTCACTGGACCTAAATATGATTGCAACAGACCACCATAGAATACCATGCTTTAATTGCAGTTTAATCTGTGTAATAAAATCGTAAAAAATTAAAATAAATATTTTCGGATACTGTTTACTTGAGGGCTTACGATCACTTTAACTAGGAAGGAAATTTATGTTCACGGTGGTATTGGAAACATTGGCATTTTGGAAAAAAAAACCGCCAAGAACAATGTGAAATTACAAACATTTGATGTCGTTTGTAATTTCTGTGGCCTGTAACCGACATCACATCAATGATAGACACACCCGCCTGAAGCAGAACCGTGGCAGTTGTTGATCTCAAGCAATGATTGGGGTAACGGGAAATCTTTAGATGTATTTATTTATAAGACTTGATTATAATATAGAACGAAATGTGATACATTTAAATATCCGAATTTCCTATTCCGTTTGCCTGCCAGGTCTCTTAATTTCTCATCGTCAGCGGAGAAAAATTTACCTTTGTTCAGCTGGTCAGACTCGTGTTGTGTCTCATTTAAAACAGCAAGAAGATATTCATCATCTGCGTCTCTCATGAACTTTTCGATCTTCGCTTCTCTAGATAATTCATATCTGAAAGCACGTCTTGTTTCTCCTGTTGATCTGTTTCTTGTGTACACTCGTATGTCCCAACTGGTTTGTAAATATCTGCGATTATACATTTTCTGCCTTTAAAATAAAATAAAGTTCCTACTTAGAGGGTATCCATTCTAATTGTTTATTCGATTGTACATGCAGGCAGACGAGATTTTGTCCTGCCATTTATCACCCGCCCTGTGAAATGGATTCTCCCGAGCGAACACCTGTGCGTGTCAAGATCACGGATGTAGATTTCATACGTCACAAAGTTCTTAACCGTGCTAAATCGTGTAATAATTGTACGGTTATCAGCGTGTAATAGGTGTAAGTGTTATAGAATTGTCATTGAAGTCCGATTTGACAGCGTTTATTTCTACCTGCACGGTTGACAAAACTTGCTGGGTTATTTTCTTTTCCAAATTTTCTAATTTATCTACAAACGATTTCTTCATACCTCCAATGGCCTCTAGAATCAGTTCAGTCTGTAAATCTACTTTAAATCTTTTCAGTGGACTTACCCCGTAGTCATTGTCAGAGGTCATTGATCTGACACCGCTTCTCTCTTGCAGGAAACAAGCCTATGTTTATGTATACTATGATTGTCTGTTTTGAATTTGGTGCTAATACTGTTATATGGAATATGAAATAGGTCTTTGGATTATGGACGCAGATATTCTCTAATGGACGACGGCTGAATTATGGATGACGGACCAGACGCTTGTAATTTCCTGGTAATTCACTTCTCGACCGGTATTGGGTGTATGTCCGCCATGACAGCCTTCACGAAATTCTCACATTCATCTCCCATAACTGCTTGTATGATTTCGTCTTCCATAGTTGCAAACAAGCAATAAATCCAGCAAATATATAGCCCACAAGCGTCCACTTGGTAAAATACGGGTAAAATGTCGCAATAGATAGTAAACCCTGAGGTAAAGGTCCAGTATTCCACACAGTAAATATAGAGCTCGGGAACAGTGTAGCGGGAGCCGAGATAAACACGTCGTCTCGTTCAACGATGGACGAATGGACTGAATGGGTGCTCAATATCGAGCTATGAACGTGTGAAGGGTTAAACGAATAACTCGATTATTTCCTAAAAAGTATGAATGATAGGAATTATGCTTCTAGCGTGAAGTTTTTCTTCTTGAAATCAGCGAAAGGCAGTTACGCTGGGGATTGGGGGGGGGGGGACGGGTGGTCAGGTAAGATAATATGACATGAATATGACATGGACAAGCTCTGGTCAAGCTAATACGATGGTAGAGAGTTAGATGTGTATTCGAGTTCCGCAAAACGCCCCATATTAAGCGTGATCCGTGCGTCTGGCCTTAGACGTGTGATCCCGGATATTTTGTATGATGTTTTGTAGAAATATGTTCAAAATAAACCAAGACAAAAAGTTTCTCGTATGATTTGTTGTATAGAGATTTTGATGCTCGCGTTTTTGAAAAAATGCATATATCAAAGAAGCAGCTGCTTTGCGGCTGGTACTGCTGTTCAAAGAGGATTTCCAACTACTATAATTGCGTAAGTCCAGGTAAGCCACTCTACTAAAGCTAGTGATCTACCACGCATGAGTGATTTATATGGTATCACTTTGTTCTTCTGTGATTAGCAAAGCTCTTTTCAATGCGGAGTAGTCGAAAATGAAGTTTAGACAGATTAGACCATATTTAAGGGAGATATAAATCTTTATTTACAAATACACCCGACTTTCAGAGGGTCTATTTTTTGTTCAATTGACACGTGAATATTATCTCCAAGTGACACCATACAACTGGGATACAACAAACACCTCTGATAATAATAAACACCACGGAAAATGCTGAACTGTATATGATAATGATTAGAAAGGTTGGATGATTTCATAAGTGAATTACGGCCACGAAGTTCGGGAACTCCCTTTTTCTGGAATTTTTGTTTTTCAAGTTGATATTTGGATACGGCCCCTGAATGATGTCACACATTGAGAAGCAAAACCAAATCCTGATTGTATATAACTGTGGTATATATACTAGGCACAATATAATAATATAAATTTCAGACATTTATGGTTATTAATAAGAAAACTATGTCAATTTATTCACACATACCCCCTTTTCAATTGGGTGATTTTTTTTGTTCAAATGACATTTGAGTTTTACCCCTTATTGTACCATATGATTCGAATACAACTACGACCTTACGTAGCGCTGAACAATAAATAATGATGTTTAAATAGACGGAATCGGTGTTAGGAGATATATAGCAATTCAAATACATATACCCCATTTTTCGGAAGGGAGTATTTTTTCCAGTTGACATTTGGATATGGTCCCCACGTGCCGCCACACGATTCACTTACATAAACAAATCATGATATTATGTAACTCTGCCATTATTGATGAGTAATATGTACTATAGCTCTGACCGATTGGGCTATAAATATGATTGACTTTTACGGTGGAACAAAAGAAAATCTGTAGGGTGTCATTTCGGAAGCAATAAAAAAAATCTGCACCACTTTGGAACTGAACATCCACCCTGGTTGATACCCGCAATGGTCATAGAAATTTTCTAAAATAAGGCATTTTTTTTAAAACTTAGCTCCCAGACTAAAATGCAGCGTAAAATTGATCGACAAGTGTCAAACAATAGTACTGAACCAAAATAAAATATTATCCAAATAATTTTTTATATTAATTTGTCATTCCGTGTTCCTTTATTTTTCAGGTGAACATCCTCAAAACGCAAATGTTAGATTTAACATCTAGAGGGTTGGAGGAGGGAAAACATTTAGAAAGTGTTGTATTCACCACTTTTATGTGTTAAATGTGAATTTGACTTTATACTCGGCCAAATTCACTTCGGTTGTGTTGTTTGACATACGGTATGTAGATCAATTTGACGCTGCATCTCTGCTTCTTATACTTAACTTGATTTAGCCTGATTGACATTCCCATTGACTAAAATTACGTATAAAATAAATGTCAATGTGAAATTATTATTTTTCATTTTTCTTCTTTTAATATCTTCCTCGTGTCGAGATTGACAACAGGATGAATTTTTATGACCATATTGAATTTCACTTGCACACTTGTTTTGGTTGGAGAATCTATGTTGTGCCCATGAAATTAGTCTCTTTTCTGGATGCATGGTAGTACTAATCAAATTACTTTGTAATTTGTAGTCAACAGAAAATGCAACATTCCCAGCAAAGTCCAAAATGGTCGCATCAATAATTGAAATGGATAGCTGATGTTTCTGTTCGTCCAGTGGCACACTGTATGTCACGAAATTCGGGCTAAATACATTTAGGTACATATTTAAGCTCCCGTTGTGTATTGTCATAGTGTCCTAGCCATGGTGTTACAGTGACATCACGATGTGTATGCACAGTCGAAGAGAAGTAGAGATTTATTTTTGCTGCGCGTTCGAGAGATTTAGGTGCCATGCTGGCTCCAACGGGACCGAGCATGGTGTCCTATTGAAGCTCTCGTGATGTAGAATAAGTCTGAGGGAAGCTCTCGTGGTGTAGACTAATTTTGGGTGGATTTAGACCGGAAGTGACGCCATGGTGCGCATTCGCAGTCGAGGAATAGAAGTGACCGGGCATGTGCGGGACCATTCTGTGTCGACCTATAGCCTGCACAGTCTCTTCATGAAGCTCGCGTGGTGTAGAATACGACTCCTGTCCACGTGACATGTAGACAATGGAGTTGAGTCAGATAAGACAGATCACCTGAATGTGACGTCTTCGGTAGTAGAGTAACCGCAGTTTAAGGTAGAATGGCTCGGAAGTGTGTGTGGATTGTTACCATGGTTGTAAAATGGGTATATGATGACAATACTGGGCCCAATGCGAGGAATTCTATGTAAAGCTCTTGTTGTGTAAAATCTTACACATCCCAGGTAATGGTGTAAATTTTACGTAATAGTGCACCTGTACATTCGGGAGTAGTAGGAAAGGCGGAGATTCGGACGAATGCGCACTTGGATCGATGAAAAGTACACCCTTATTCGCTAGCGCATTCTGGTAACCATTGGTATGTGACCCCCGGAGCGTAGCGACTTAAAAAATGTCACGTGAGCGTTACGTCATCAGTAGTAGATACATCGCAAATACGATTGGATTAGGTCCTTACTTGGGACTAAGCGGCTGAACCTCTACACACTAACTCATAGGAGTGGGCATGTTGTCTTCAAGCTCTCGGAATGTATGATATATTGGTGTGGTTTGCCCAGAAGTGACGTGATGGTGCGCATGCACAATCGGGGAGTGATAGAGAAAGATCGACATGGGCATCTTTGGGTGATACATGGGCCCTCCTGACTCTAAATCAGATGGTTTGGGGGATACCATGGACGATATGGTATAGTGAAAGGGCTGATGGGAACCGCGTTGGGCGAGTTTACAATTCTCGTGTGCTCTGTGGGTAGTAACTCAATTTTCTCCTCAAAGTGACGCTTGGTTTTTATAATGGAAATTGCGTGAGGTGAACATTTGCATGGTTATCGAAGAACAGTATAGCCTGCTGCCGCTTGAAATCAAGGGCGATCTCACACATAGTTCCATCATGATGACCAAGTATCACGTGGAAGAGGATATGGGGTTACAACCCACAGAGGCTCGGCCATATGCGGTCAAACTGCGAAAACAGCTGTTCAATGGTGCATTACCGATACCGTATCATGGACTGCCCGAGGGGGATCAGTGATGGACCAGAGCGAATGGACGGAATTGAACACGAACACGAGCGAACATGACCGAACATCGGTGCAACACAAGTGTCGTTTCTCAAAGAGCGGTTTCTAATTAGACAAGAGCGTAATCGACCCACGATGCCTCCGTTACACGGACAATAGCATATAAGAATTGCATACACGCCCAGCGCGGCTCCACATGTTGGGTGTGCTTTACTGAACCCAGAGGCAGGTAACTCTCCCAGGCTAGATCCAGGCGCTGCTTACTACACCCTATCGCTCACGGTATCCCCAATCCCAACTGTACGGCTCGTGTAGAGTAAGGATGACCCATCACATATAGGCATGTGCACCATGGCGCCACTTCTGGTCAAACTGCCCCAAACCTTGTCTACACCATGAGGGCTTTCCTCAGTCTTATTCTGCATCACGTGAGCATCAACAGAACAAAATGGCCCATTTGGACCCAGGATGGTACCTGGATCACCCAGAAACACCGCAGCCAAAATGCCATTTCTCAACTACTCTTTGACTGTGCATGCGCATCATGACGTCACAATGTATAACTAAACACAACGAGAGCTGCACTATGTATGTAAATGTATTAAACAGCTCCCTCGCCAGAGTTTCAAGATATGGATTCTGCAACTGGACGAGCAGCTATTCAATTCAATTATTTGGTGGCCATTTTGGATTTTGTCGGCCATCTTGCATTTTGTCGACTACAAATAACTCTGAGATAAAGCATTGGATTAGTCCTATCACTCAACCAGAAAGAACTCAAAACAAAGGCAAAACATAGATATTCCAGGCAAAATATATGTGCAATTACGATTCGGCGACCATTTTGGACTTTGAAGCCATATTGGATGTTTAAACCAATTGTGAATCATGCAAAAATTAACTAATTATGCATACCGTAATATACGATCAGAAAATATCGTAATTTGTCGTTGGAAAATTGATTTCGGGCAGAGATATGTGCGATTCAATGGCAAATGACGGCCATTTTGGATATTGACCGCCGCATTTGATTTGAGGATAGATCTAGGGGAGCCCCTCAGCTATATTGAAAAGGCATATCCCAAGGATGAAGAAATCACTGAGACAACTTTGATAGGATTTTTTTTTTAATTTTTTCTTCGCTGGCTTATCAACATAAGAGGTGGCGGGAAATATGATGGCCTACGTAAAGAGAAGCCATGACTTCACAAGTCTATATCCATTTGCGTACACTTCGCCATCCATAAGATGGCTTGCGAATCGTGCGTCTCCATTATCGCAGAGCGATATCCGGTACTTTACCGGATTCTGTTCTGCCTTCATCCGGCGGAGAACAGACTCGAGAAATCTGATAATTACAGGTTTTCATACCATTTCTGAAACAGATATTGCCTGGGCTTGCAAAATATATAGGCATGTATAACTTTCGTACCATCCAAGAGGTGTGGTGGATCTGAAATTTTGAACAAGTAGTTCATCACATGACTCGAAAATGGCGAGTTACGTTGGGGTTACGTCGGTAGACTTTACCTGATTGGCTGACGAAGTCACGTGGTATTGATTTCTGGCAATTCCCTCTTGCACGATCCCAGGGTCAGTCTTACCGCGTATAGATGGCCCAGATGGTTACAGGTTGGCCTATATCCTGACTAACATTCTGATATTCTGACATATTCTAACACAACATCAATGCAACATAACGTAACATAACACAAGTTCAATCAATCACTGTTCGGTGGTTGTGCTTCAGGCCCATCGTCACTTAAGGTGTCACACCCCCTACCACTTAATATCCATTTAAGTTTTGCCTAGATTATTTGCAACTAAGATAATAGGAACAGATATCTTGCACCTATGTGAACAATCACCTGTCAATGACTCCGGTCCAGTATTGAACAGAACAAATCTCGACAAACAATTATTGTCGATGCTGACTCGCTGTTGACAAAGATGTAAACAGATATTCCAGGCAATGAGGTTTGATTGGTGCACCCATTTACGGAATACATGTGTGCGTAATCTATTTTGTACTTCTGGTAGCCGTGATGCAAACAGTTGGAGACGATTTTATGATCCAAAGATTGTATCGTCCAGAGAATGCCATCGAATCACGTCAATTATTCCCTTTCATAAGTATGATAGCTACATAGTCATCAAATAATTCAACTGTACGGCAATGTTAATTAAACTTCTGATTCCCTAGTTGAATAAAGAATTCCATGTTTCGACAAGATTCTGTCATAATAATTTTTGTTCCATTTATTCAGGGGCTTGGCGATCAGGGGATACTTCTGAAGGGTAAAAGTGGGACAAATTAGATTAGTCTCAGCAGATAAGGTCATCATGGTAGTTGGTTATTTCACATACAGAGACTGCATTTCATCCAGGAACCTCAGCCGGTTCCTGAGAGGCTACTACGGTTATGCAGTCAGAATATAAGCTTGTGCACTCATGACTTCCTGTCAGATACACAACGCATGTTCTCACCACCAATGGATGTAAAATATTCAAAGCTCACATCCTTGACAACGTTCACGACACTCACAATCTAGCTCACATCCTTGACAACGTTCACGACACTCACAATCTAGCTCACATCCTTGACAACGTTCACGACACTCACAATCTAGCTCACATCCTTGACAACGTTCACGACACTCACAATCTAGCTCACATCCTTGACAACGTTCACGACACTCACAATCTAGCTCACATCCTTTACAACGTTCACGACACTCACAATCTAGCTCACATCCTTGACAACGTTCACGACACTCACAATCTAGCTCACATCCTTGACAACGTTCACGACACTCACAATCTAGCTCACATCCTTGACAACGTTCACGACACTCACAATCTAGAAACAATCAGTAACCAATCACAAATCTATTGAAAATTTTCCACCCAAATAAAGCAGCTTTTATAACTTTGTCAGGATTTTTGCTATTATTTGTAGATTATTCATCGTTTACGAATCAAATAGTGAGATGATAAATCTGACCGACTGACTGCCAGTTTTGCTTAGACGTAAGTGAGCTGTTATTTATTTCAGGCACGAAGTGGTGTGGGAAAGGTAGCACTGCTTCTGGTGATGACGACCTCGGTACGTTAGTGGAGGAAGACAAATGTTGCCGAGCTCACGACAAGTGTTCTCCCAGTATTGCAGCTGGAGGTACAGCACACGGTTTAACGAACACTGGCCTAATCACTCGGTAAGCCTCATTATGTAACTGGTGCATCCGTACTCTTTGATTTACTTCGATTTCGCTTTGTAGATACTTTTCGTCCGTCGATAGACTAGGTCGTACATTACGATCACGAATTTCCGTCCGGCTGTAGGTCTTTCTGTCCGTCTGACTGTCCGGCTGTCAGTCTGTCTGTCTGTTAACTATTGTAAGCTGTGTGATATCTCCAGTTCCAGATCAGGAATTGGTATCAAACTTGGAGTAAACCCTATCCAACTTACTGTCATACGAAATAGGTGTTTCAATTATTGAAGCCAATGTCGGATCTGACGCTTGCTGTTATCTATGGGACGAAGAGAAACCCTATTCATTTTGAGGTCACAAGATCAATGGTCAAGAACACGGTACCACACAACTGAATCGTGTTTGGCATATAAAGCATTTGTTCTTTTGGTTAAAAATTCCTACAATCAGTTGAACTGTAGTGATATAAAAACCAAAGATTTACTCATTTAACTGGAAGAAGGGTCCTTTTCGTGAATTTTATAACTTTCTATTAACTCGAGAACAAAACTTTGATATTAGCATCCATTAAAGTTTACTTTATCGATGTCTTTGCATTTTTCTGCCTTCGTGAAAAATGTTCTCGCCTGAAAGGAATATATTGAAAGGGAAATATTATCTTGTGTTCTCTGACCATGCTCGATTCCAGTGTGGGAAATGTGAACTCTCGGAGAAAAGGTCAGACAAAGATCAATGCCACGTAGGTCAGAAAATGTGAGAAAATTGTTGAAAATTATGGTGTTGTTCTTTCAACTAGAACATTAATTTGTTACCTGTCAGTTAATGACCTTCGTCTATCTGTGTTAAAATTCTATTGACTTTGGGATATCTTATCTTACCCAGTGGAATAATTGTGAGGTGATCAATGTTTTGTCAATTATGATATCTTCTTGTGTGATTGCTTTCCTATCACATCTTTTTAACATTGTTAAAGTGTGCATGGTCATATAATGAAGCTCACAAAAGTCTTGTTTTTATATTTGCCCTCTTGAATAAGGTCTGAGTCAATGTTCTCAAACTGCTTCGCCTCCAACATTGTGTCCGAGGGGCCCATCATGGCGTTAGATGAGCACCTTTGTGCACTCCATTCGAGAAGTTCGACAGGTTGATCAACGGACTTGTATGGTTGAAAACTCTTGACCACTCCTCTCTTGCGAATAACTTCTTTGTGATTGCTAAAATCACAACACATTTTATAAACTGATTCGACAAGGCTATATCAACAAACGCTTTCGCCCTAAATCTCTCAAATTTGGCGATAAATATTACAGGCTGATAGCAAACTGGTAGCAATGGCGCTACATTTTGTATTTTCTGTCTGATTCAGCTTCATCATGTAATACCACGATCTGCATGATGTCCACACATTACAAGCACCATATCCTACATTCTGCAATCATCCGCGTTATCAAAGAATTTCCGCGTCATTAAATCTAAAAACCTTATGCATAAGACACTGTTATCTCCAAATTCGAAGAGGGTATAATTCTTGGCTGATCGCGGGGAACGATTGCCAATGGTGCCGGTAAGACATCATGATGCTCCTGCTCAAGACCGTCTAACTGGGCGAATTGATATCAGCCGCGACTCCCTGATATATATTTCCGCAACATATAGTTCCAGGGTAACGTCTAAAAAATCTGCCTTCAAACTGTGACACTGCCGTTTTGAAATACACTGAATAACTGCTCAGTGTAATTCAAGATAAATATACGTTTCGCGATCATTAAAACAGTTCTTGGTTTCTGCAAGAATCCTGCAAAAAAGGGGTGTAGTATGTCTTTGTGCTTGTTTTTTGTAATGTTTGTCCCAGATCACGTGAGAAAGACATTGAGAGCGTAACTGAGATACATCATTCTCTAGATGACGACTTAATATTATGGATTAAGAATACTGATCAGCGATACGGATGTGATATTTTTGGAACATCATGTCTTGCCGGCATCATCGAAAACTGTTGACCGCTTTTCTCTTGTAGGAAACTAGCCTATGTTTGTATACTATGATTGTCTTTTTGGATTTGGTGCTAATACTGTTATATGGAATATGGAATAGGTCTTTGGATTATGGGCGCGGATATTCCTTAATGGACGACGGCTGAATTATGAATGACGGACCAGACGCTTGTAATTATTGTAAATGCGTGGCCGTATGGCAAAATAGTGCTCTGTCCAGGGCTTAACTGAAAAAAAAAGAAGCCATAAGACATTACTATTGTCGCATGGCCTGGTGCATGAACCTTGGAATATAAGGAATTACGATATACCATTATTACGTGATAGAGTTTCAGCCAATAAAAATAAGCAATATTGGTATGAGGTATAATAAATGTACCCGTATATGTCATACTGTAGGCGACTACTATTTTCGGATACGTGGGACAAGTTTCCTGTAATCACCATATGCTGTTTTTCTCTAATCTCAACGGCCAAGACTGTTAAGTCGGTTAGCCTTCTAGTTATTTCTCCAGGCCTGTTCCGTCATTCACACCCACCCGAAAAAGCTATCCCTGAAAGAAGCTTAATACCTTCAAATTCTCATTCCGAAAAATATAGAGATGACCAAAACGCATCACTTTAGTAAACAACTTTCCATCTTATTTTCGTGAATTTTACAGCCTACATTGTACAAACTGCGAGAAGGCCTTCTACGATTGTCTGAAAGCAGCGGATACCACTCATTCCAATACCATCGGTGTCACTTATTTTGACGTTCTCAACAACAAATACTTTGAGATGGACTATCCTGAGGTTTGTACTGGGTAAGTACTTCAACCTTTTATTTTGAAACGTAATCTTCTCAGAAACGCAGGCTTCCGAGGTGTTTCTTCTACTGTTAATGACCAAACTTTAGCTCAACATTCCATTTCCACTTTTTAAGCTATTCGTAATTAACAGAATCAATGAATTGTTAGGATATAAATGTAATTATGCCTGGACATTAAAAAAATATCATTTTTGGACTACAGAACAGTAAACGCGACACTTGAAAGTCAGCAAGTGGAAATATAAACTGATTGTCTAGAAGAAAACTTCTCCGTTTTCCTGTTCTGCAAACAATATACAGAACGAAGAACAATACTTCACAATAACATTTAAACCTGTACTGTATAACCCTATTACCAAATTCATAGAATGTAGTTCCATCATTGATTGCATATTTTTTTATGCACCCACCCGTGGGGTTCCCATGGGTACAATCTTTGTTAAGTTCTAATAGTAATAACCCAAGATTTGGTGTTGATGCAGTACGATATCTAGTGATCAAAAAATGACTGGACACCTACAACCATAACTTTCATTCACATGCTGATAATCTCCTATTTTCGGGTAACGATGCAGACGTTTGGTTTAAATCACGCTGCGCTTGAAAACGAAAATAACCGAATGACCTATAATCATCAGTTGTACAACAAATGTACTGCAGCCTTTAATTATAACCATCCTTGTCGATTCAGTACTGTAGTATTGCCAAGGCTGTTTGAAAGTATATCTTATTGCATTTTATACTTCTTTGCGAACCGCACTTCTGATTATATACAAATGCAAAATACGACGATTTTAATTTGAAAATATAAAATACATGAAAAAATAAATATACGCAATGCTTAACCAGTTATATACTAGCTCGACTGCAGATATGCTTGACCGACAGATAATTTTAATTTGAGAAACCTCACAATTACTTATTTGCTCCATCATGAACAACACGTAAGAACTCGCAAGCTCCCAGAGTTTAGATGAAGGGAAAAGTTCTCATTATTTGTTAGAAAATCACAATGCACTTGTGAATGGCTCGTTAACGGATTGGTAGAGCAATTTTATTGATGTGAGAATAATGGTAACATTTACGTTCTTTACGTAACTTGTGTCTAATTCCGCTTAACCCGGGGCTAGGGACCGTATGAACCCATGTACTTGAAGATCCTCATGGTGTTCATATGAACAGTCATAATCAAAGCGTCACTGAGATACATCATTCTCTAGATGACGACTTTACAACGATTGTTATGGGTTAAGAACACTGATCAGCGATACGGATTTTATATTTTTAGAACATCATGATGTCTTGTCGGCATCATTGAAAACTGTTGACCGCATCTCTCTTGCAGGAAACTAGCCTGTGTTTATGTATACTATGATTGTCCTTTTGAATTTGGTGCTAATACTGTTATATGGAATATGGAATGGGTCTTTGGATTATGGACGCGGGTATTCTTTAATGGACGACGGCTGAATTATGAATAACGGACTAGACGCTTGTAATTTCTCTGTCTGAATTTGTTTTGAGGAATAAAGGTACGCTCACTGGAATGTATATTCTTAATTAATACATAGGGCTATACACTTACAGTCTTTCCATTTTACAAACTAACAACCAGTTGTCGGTCTGTAGGAAACAACACAAATCGTTGAAAATATATAGAGCAATATTTTCTTAACAATTTTCCATCCATACTAAATAGTTTACATCATTTGACCCATGGTATAAAAACAATGGTATTTGGAAATGTTGGTGGCATGCAAACAACGTACATTCTGGTTTCCATCCCCACATTCCAAGAATCAATGTACGTCTACTAGAATATGTTGTCTTAGTGATCGTATAGGGGATTAGGACAATCATCTGTATAGATGTTACATTTAACATCTTTCCATTTTACCAACTTTAAACTGAAGATTCGTCCTGGAGCACTATTTCATCGGTGAATGTCTACCCGCGAATTGAATCGTTAATAGCAAAGATTGATTGTACCTGTGATATAAACTCGTGAGTTAAGGGTGGAGAATTTTGTCCTGTCAGTAACTTGGGATAGATATCATTATATACCTGTGACAATAAAACTTTCATTGATTGCTGACATGTAACGCGGAAGATCATACTAACCTCTTAATATTAGTTATGTTATATTTCCCCAATTGTTCTGTTTGGTATCATTTAGCATTACGTATATAATTATTGGTATTTTTGTCAGTTTATATGGTCGAAATATTTTACTTGGGCGAGTAAAACAAATCAAGCTCTAACTAATGGCATATGACCTCCTTTTGGTTTTTACCTGTGACGTCATATGTATTGAAGAAATTATATTTGGTGTGACCTAAAGGCCGCCACTGAGCATATATACATATGAAATGATTTTGAGAGAGAAAGAATAAATTGGTCGTCAGCGGGATTCGAACCCACAACCCCGGCTCAACGCGCCGATGCTCTACGGACTAAGCTATGACTGCCATAGGCGTTACACCCGTGGATTGTCCCTGTGATGACCAACCTTCTCTCTCCATGTTGCATTTGTGCAAGGACAATCCACGGGTGTTATACCTCTGGGCCGTCATAGCTCAGTCGGTAGATCATTATCACTCTCTCAAAAATCATGTCATAATTATTATTTTCTTTCTGGCCGAAGATGAACGGGTGTGGCAAAAATTATGCCATTGAATAGGTCTAACCTTTCACGTTCTATTTTCAACATGAATTCAGACAATACGATCGATGAGTTATTATCGTTCAATTTTATGTTGTCTTGCCTGGAGTCTTTATATCCACATGTCTATCTTATGTTACATGGTCCAAACGCCCTATCATCAAAAGATTGAAATAAATCACAACGCACATGTGACATTCGGTCGGAGAAATAGTAAGTAATTGAACGACACAAGATGCAACGATGAACGTTCACTTCATAAGATTTTTCTGGTACGAAAAGCGAAAAAAGCCACCTTGAACCAAAAATATATTTGACTACTTGAAAGAACCAATAATGGTTTTGGTTTGATTTTGTCATTTTTTTATTTTACAATTGAAAATCCTTCCTATAAATGCCTCAAAAGTACGGAAAACTGGCTCAGAAGCAAATTTTGATCAATTTTAAACTATTTTCATGAAACTGAGGAGCGCAACGTTTTCGAGGCTGATATCTCACTATGTATATACTTCAAGAAAAATGTAATTTGAGAAGTTTGGATAGAAAAGAAATATCGGCTTCATTACTGTTACAGACAAAGGAGTTTTCATGTGTAAACATCACATATCATCCTTTCGAAACTGTTGTAATACAAGTGTCAGATCCGGTACTGAGTAACCTGCCGTCAGATCCGGTACAGAGAAACCTGCCGTCATCCATAAGGAATATCTCCGTCCGTAATCGAAATGCTTTTTCTCATAAGTCAATATTAGCACCAAACTCCATGCTAGAAAAAATGAAAAATTAAAAGCTAATTTCTTGTAAGAAAGAAACGTTCTCAATGATGCCGACAAGATCTATGTTCCTATCATATTAACGGGTAATCTTTTCTCGTCAGGTGGTTCTTTTACAAGAAGTGTACAAAGGACACCAGTCAACCCAAGGAGAATCGGTTTAAAGACTTCCCAGATAGATACATTTAGATGGGCCGCCCTGCTGCATTATTAGATGGGCCAACTGGAAGCCAGACCGGGATGCGGACGGGACACCCTAGTTCAAGTTTCCGAAGTTTCCTAGTTCCAAGTTCCCAAGTTCCAAGTTCCAGCTCTGTAGTTCCAAGCTCCAGTTCCCCAAAGCTCCCCCTCCGAAGTTTCAAGCTCCAGTTTCCCCAAGCCCCACCTCCAAAGTTCAAAAGCTACAGTTCAAAAGCTCCCAGACCCAACTACTCCCAGATAAAAAGGCTTGACGGGTAATAATTGACAAGCTCCATGGTTTCAGAAAGATCGCTACCGATACTGTTCAACATCTAGTACTAAACCTCTCGTAATACAGAGCATGTCACCTAATAATATTTCTTTACAATACTTGTATATGTTTCGGTACATTTTAGCATCGGTCGGTCTTTTTTTGTACCGGTCATTACCGTTCGGCGGCAAGTGTGCATAGAAATTGAGCCAAGCAGAATATTTTGATCTATCATATAAAATTGGCAATATTTGATGCTGACAGTGCACAATGTAAACTCGAAGAAAAATAAGATAGATTAAAAAAGTTATTAAACTTCACACACATTTCTGTGTAAACGTCGCAGATCCTTTCTGTATGTAGACCCCTGCCGACCAATAATTGAAAGTTGGCATGATCATTTGCCCCTGAAAACTTAAAATGACTCGAATATAAATGGTTCAGCTCTCAATGCTGGTATACAGAAATGATAAATAAATCATACAAATCTGGAGTCGGAATCAATCTCTTATCTTTCCTCTTGTTAGCCTTTGTTACACCCTTTATACATCTGCAACATCCCTTGTGTTCAGTTCCTGTGTAATTTCAGAAAATGAAGCCTAATGATGATTCACGGATATCAAACTACTGCACCTTTCCCTAGATCCAATCAGGAATCAGCCTTATCCTGTTTGTAAGCAATTTTATTACATCCATATCTCAAGTCCATTCTGATGAGGCAAATTCCATTATTTGATTTAGATAATTCCTGTCCAGAGTCTACTTCTCAGGGATTCCCCACCTGCACTGTCATATATCCATCACTATTACGCAACCAAAGTTATGTTGTGTCTATATTCTGGATGATCACTTTGTTTCATGTGCAGTCATTTAGATACCTGGCAGCCTTTGACTTATCTTATGTACATATTCTCACTAGGTCCCCCACAACCTGTGTAAACACGGTAATGTGCTCAAGGAATATAATCAGTTTATTGTCAATGTGTGTAATTCTAATAGTATAGGGGCGCCAATTGTGTGTGCTGGGAATGGAGGGGGGGGGGGCGTCAACTTCACGCTTACCAGAACTACATGGCATGTTTGTAATCATCACATCAGTCAAAAACGGTAAACCATTATGTAATTTTATTGATGCAGCTCGGTTTCACAGAAAGCCATAATCATGCGATCGGTTGCGACCACCGATAGTTGGACGTCCATGGCTCTTTTTAAACAATTCAAATTTTCAAAAGTCGACAAATAGAAATACGAAGCTGCGCATCTGAAAACCTCTCGGCTCTGGGCGCCAGCCATTCATAATTTATTCAATTTGAACCAAGGTGCCAGGAACACCAAGCTGTCAAGTGACAAATATACAGATTATCAAAAATGTTGCAATTAGAAATGGCCCGTAAGGTTTCCATCCAATCAGAGAAACCAGTATTCATTACATAAGTCTCTTGATGCATCGATGATGTATACCAAATTTTACTTCGAGCATTTGAACGGTATCAGAGATAAACAGCATTAATGATGTCGCATAAATTAAAGATGGCCACCATCCTTCCCGCCACTCAGAGGGACTGATATGGTTATTCATTCATGCAAGTCTCTTCATACATCGATGCTGTATACATACCAAGTTTCGTATAGAACAAATAAAATTAAATTGTATCAGAGATATACATCCTTAAAGATTTTGCATAAATTAAAGATGGCTGCCAAGGTTTTCGACCAATCGGGTCCAGATTCATTCGGGTTCTGGGTCATGAGCATATGGATGTACACTGCAAGTTTGGTGTGCCTAGGTTAAGTCGTTCTAACGATATCTTGGTAATGAGAAAGCTATGATGGTCTCGCATAAATTAAAGAAAGCCGCCAAAGTTTCCAACCAATCGGGTACAGATTCAATAGGATTCTGGTTCACGAGCATATCAGTGTGCACTGCATGGGTAACCAGAAAGGTGTGATGGACGGACGGATATGACGACAACACTATCTTTCGGCTGACGATTATATGAATTACATAACTGAGAAATCTTTGAAATGAAACTAATTGCCATCCATTCATACATACCTCTAATTTTGGGTGCTGATGTGTAAGTGAATTGCGGTAATTCGATATATATGGGGTACCGGTATCTAGTGATCAAGAGGGTCAATGCGACAGTCCGAATCATAAAGGGAACACGACGGGTATATGATGAATACAAGAAATCTGATGACCGGTCGCATTTGTCATGTCTGTAAAAGAAAGTTCAGTCGCGTATCATCGGCTTATTGCCGATGTGTTGACCGAATAGCCCCAGTCAAATCATACCACGATACTACATTTGTTAGTACACACATAGCTCAAAAAGTTCTGTTTCAACAGAATATTTAGCAAATCATCCAATTATTTCTGCATAAAGGCATGCTAATGTACCCCCTCTACTCCTTACTTTCCCTGATCCCACAGCTATCCTGACGCGTATTTACGGTTTCCAACCTCCAAAAATCTGATAAGATGGGCATTTGAATTTGAGAGAGAAGGATGGTCACTTTCTGTGACCTCATAGCTATCCCAGCGAAGTTTCACAACAAAAGAAACAGATCGATTGTAAAATTATAAGACGGAAGTGTGTAATCTAAGTTCCTCTACAGAGGATAGATAGGACTTTCTTCCATTTAAAGTTATTGGCGATCTGTGCTATCCTGAAGGATGTTTTCACAAACTTCTAATCCCCCCCAACATTGGTTCCAGTAGGTGTAAGATGCGGCTTAATTTAATCTGTAATCTATAATCAGTGAGCTCCACAACAATTCAAAACATGTGTTGAACAGGCTAGACAGTAACATTATAATAAGTAACATTATAATAAGAGCTGATTAACAATGACAAATGTGTTATGCCTCTTAAACAACCAGATGTGTATCATATCTGAGAGCTTTTGAACTGTAGCTTTTGAACTTCGGAGGTGGGGCTTGGGGGAACTGGAGCTTGAAACTTCGGAGGGGAAGCTTGGGGGAACTGGAGCTTGGAACTACGGAGCTGGAACTTGGAACTTGGGAACTTGGAACTAGGGAACTTGAAACTTAAACTAGGGTGTCCCAGGAAACTGAACGGTACCAATTGGTACAGAACTGAACGGTACTGAACGGTGAAAGTTTGCCTGTGTAATACTTCTGCTTCTATTTTAATACATTTACTGTGCGATTCACACATTTGTTACAGAGTTATGACCCTTCCTATCCTTGGGTTTTATTTATACTGTATTGAAATATTACTCGGAACTGGAGACTCGTGTCTTGCAGGACGGGGGGTATCTCAGTTATCCCTTAGGATAACAGTTACATCTAGTTATATTTATACTTAATTGCCTTGCCACCAACTGCTCAAACGAGCCGTCTGCAGACTTCCCTCGAATTTCGAGGTAATTTTTGAGTGCCAGCGGCGACCATAAAGCAAATTTTTCATGGGACATGTCATCCATATGGCAAGCCAAAGTGCTTTTTATTCCGAATTTCCGATATCGGGAATTCAATTCCCGATATCGGAAATTCTAATTTCCGATATCGGAAATTGCAATTCCCGATATCGGAAATAGAATTTCCGATATCGGGAATTAGAATTTCCGATATCGGAAATTCAGTGACAATTTTCGATATCGGAAATAGAATTTCCCATATCGGGAATTCAATTTCCGATATCGGAAATAAAATTTCCCATATCGGAAATTGTCACCGAATTCCCGATATCGGAAACGAAAGCTGGAAGCTTAACAAAACCTAGGGGTGCATTCCACACCTAAATGATGTGCGGCTAAAAACAGGCATGGGTTCAGATCTTCGGCCATAAATAGATGTAAAATCTTTAACAAAAACCTTGTAAAAGTATATATTTTGTAAATGGGCACACTCGTGCCCTTATTTCAGGAGACTTGTGAGCTATTGAAATTGAAAAGGAAAGACGTGCAATCCTCCGTAACATTTCTTCTACTTTTCTGGAAAACTCCATAAAATATATGAAAATGTGTCAAATTCTACCCGCAACCCAGCGAAAACGTACGAAATGATTTTCTTTTTATGTATGTTAAAGTGTTTCCCGTCCAAAGGACAATTTAAAATAGCGAAAAAAATCAGGGGTCGACCTACTCGTTTTTTGTAAAATTTTATGGCCATAAAGGAATCATTTTCGCTTCCCGAAAAAGTGCGGATTTTGGTCCGCCAGATATTCAATTCCGGACACGATTAACTCTGTAGAGGCGAGTGAGTGCGATCAACAAGCAAATATTATATCCTCGTTCGGAGAAATGGTTACGTCCAGCAGGGTGATACTATAGATATCAGTTAGTAGAAAGGTAAGAAGAATTACCTTGCTGTCAAAATCGGGCGACCTTCCCTATTATAAAATTAGGGAGACACCACTTTGTACGAAACCGTGGCAAGTGTGGAGTGCACCCTAGAGTTGCAATTTCCGATATCGAAAATTCAGTGACAATATTGAATTTCCGATAACGGGAATTGAATTTCCGATATCGGGAATTGTCCCCGAATTTCCGATATCGGAAATTGCAATTCCCGATATCGGAAATTGCAATTTCCGATATCGAAAATTCTAATTTCCGATATCGGGAATTGCAACTTCCGATATCGGAAATTGAAGGTCATGAATTTCCGATATCGGAAATTTTAATTCCGATATCGGGAATTTTAATTCCGATATCGGAAATTCTCGAATAATAAGCACTTTGGCTTGCCATACATCCAGGTTATGACCGTCTTCGGGGTCCTCGAGAAGTTTGAGTTTACCCTTGCCTTTTCCTTTACTTGAGCCATTATTTGCACCTTTCTGCATGTTTGATGAGCCTGGGCCACGTGCTTTCTCGCCAGTGTTTACGTTCCACTGACCCAGAGCCGCGCTCTGGATATGACCCAGTTTACCTAATATGGCGAGACTGTGGAGTCTTGTATTTATGCCTATTAGCCTGGGCCACTCGCTTTCTCGCCAGAGTTTACGTTCAACTGATCCAGAGCCTCACTCTGGATACGACCCAGTTTACCTAATATGGCGAGACTGTGGAGTCGTGTATTAAATTTCATTAGCCTTAAAACTTATGGCTGTTATGTCCGTAAATTGGCCCCCTGCTGACATAACAGGGGTAGTTTAGAAATTAGCTATGCCATACAAAAATTTCAATTGGGATCAATCAGTAGTAGTAAGTAGTAAAATTTTTATTTACATCTCACCGCACATATACAAAAATATATAAATAGAACAGTTCTATATGTGCACCACTCAACAAGAGTTATGAGAGATGATACATGCATGTTAGACATAATTAAAATTTCGACGTCTCAACAGGATCCTATAGCAGCTTCTGGCAGTAAATTTAACCACTTCTGGGTGTTGGAGGAGGAAGCAAAATGCCTCTTCGTCACTTAAATTAAGGAAATCGGGGGCAACACACTGAGCCTCATTGAAGAGTTGCAACCTGATGTCTGCATACTGCGGCATTGCAATAGCACGTGCATTTCTTACTCTACTTCATTTCTACACGTCCGACACACTCTTTCATGTACAGGCAAGTTTTCGTATCTACCCGTTTCTATACGAATTGGGGCCACACCGCATCTAAATTTTGCAAGTGCGCTTGTTCTGGGTTTTGGTATGAATTGAGATACATAACTTTCTGTTCCAAAGGTGGATTTGACCAGACGATAGGTTCTGAGTTTGTTACCACCAACAGAATGGGCGCTATTTGTCTGATTCAGAGCTTGTTGCCAATCATATTGGAATTGGGTGGTTTCTAACATTTCAACTTGGACCGGTAACTGATCACATGACTCGAACCCAACTGTATCTGCGCCGTAAGACTGAAATTTCTTCTTAACTCTAAAAGTGCCAGTTTTTATACGCCCGCCAAAAGGCCGTCTGTCCGTGTGTCCGTCTGTCCGTGTGTCCGTCTCCCGTGTCCGGTCTATATCTGGGACAGTTTTCTATCTACAGTTCTAATTTTTGGTGAGTGGATACCCTACGGGGAGACGATGTGTCGCATACCAAAATGAAGGTCAAGGTCAGAGGTCAAAGGTCACTGGCCTAAAAAACGGGAAATCACTGAAGTGTTCGTGTCCGGTCTATATCTGTGAAAGTTTTCTATCCACAGTTGCAATTTTTTGTGAGTGGATACGCTAGGTAGAGACGATGTGTCGCGTACCAAAATTGAGGTCGAGGTCAGAGGTCAAAGGTCACTGTTGCCTAAAATCAGGAAATCATTTATCATTGATAGTTTTCTATCTACAGTTCTAATTTTTGGTGAGTGGATGCCCTAGGGGGGAACGATGTGTTGCATACGAAATGTAGGTCGAGGTCAGAGGTCAAAGGTCAGTGTGACGGAAAAATCAGGAAATCATTGAAAATAACATTTCTTTGTGTGAGTAGATACATTAGGGGGACACAATGTGTCACATATCAAGGTGTAGGTCAAGGTCAAAGGTCAAGGTCAGTGTGACCCCAAAATCATGAAATTGTTAAAAAACATGATTTTTTTACTCCATTGAGAAATTACGGGTAGCCGTTTTGTCATGTACGAAAATTTAGATCCAGGTCAATAGTCAAGATGACTGTGACACCAGAATCAAGGTCAAAGGTCAAAGGTCACTGACCCAAAAATCAGGAAATTATTATAAATAACATTGTTTTTGTGTCAGTAGATACATTATGGGGACATGTGTCACATACCAAAATGTAGGTCAAAGGTCAAGGTCACTGTGACCCCAAAATCGTTAAATTGTTAAAAATCATGATTTTTTGTGTCCATTGAGAAATTACGGGGAGATGGTTTGTCACTGTCACTGTGACTCTAAAATAAAAAAATCTTTGAAAATTACTTTGTTTTGTGTCCGTAGATTCATTAGGGGGACATGATGTGTAACATTCCAAAATATAGGTCAAGGCCGAACATCAAGGTCACTGTCACCCCCAAAATCATGAAATTCATGATTTTTTTGTGTCCATTGATACATTGATGGAAGACGAAGTGTCGTGTACCAAAATTTAGGTCAAGGTCAAGGTAACTGTGACCCCAAAATCAGGAAATCACATTTTCATATGCCTGTCGAAGACGAGGTCATGTAATGCGATGTTGCGTTCTGTCCATTCATCCATTAACATTTGTTGTCCATGCGATATCTCTAGTTTCAAGGTATGGAATGGTACCAAACTTTGAGTATACCTTACTCGCATGGCAAAGAGGAGCCATACATTTTGAGATCAATTTGTCCAAGGTCAAGGTCACAGTCCTTCAAAACTGAATCAAGTTTAGCTGACCATATGTGTTAGGTTGGAATATTCTCTCCCCTACATGTATATGGCATTCATCCTGTGGAGTTGTCTCATATTTGAAACAGCTACAACTGTTGTGAAATAAAAACGATACATTTAGTAATTTAACGGGGAGAGGGATCCTTTATGAACTTCATACCTCTTTATTAACTCAAGAACAAAGGTTTACTTCATCACTTTCTTCTTCCTTCATGAAAAATCATCTTGTCTGAAAGGAATTCATTTGCAGGAAAACTACTATTTTCTTGTGTTTGAATATTGTCGATTTCAGTGTGAGATATGTGAGCTCTCGGCTCTTGCTTCAAGGTCAACTAGTTACCAAGAGTTAAGCTCGTTTTAGTTTAGCATTCAATATAAGATGTTATATATGTTACATTCTCAGAAGCACAAAATTGTAGGCTAGCTACCAATTGGAATCAAGGCTATCAAACAACCTTGAAATTTGGACCAATGTAATTCTAGATACACGGGCGTATATTGAAGCCCCTTGGGCTCTTGTTCATTGTGACGTGCCATTCTGCCGTACCGAGAAAAAGTAATGTTTCTGATGATCAATTAAACGCTTTATTTCCTTCCATTCTGTCGCTTCAAAGTGCCGGCAGAAAGAAAGTCTTTCATTTTCCATTGTGCCGTTCCATTCTGTCGTAGAGGGAAAAAGTGATTGTGTTATATTGTGATGCTGGTAAGCAGGATTGACTTTGATTGTGACGTTGCAAAGTGACGCTCTGATGAAATACATGTTCATTCTGACGCACTTCATTGTGACATTACAGGGTTAGGCTCTCTTCCATTCTGTCGCTTCAAAGTGCGGCAGAAAGAAAGTCTTTCATTTTCCATTGTGCCGTTCCATGCTGCCGTAGAGGGAAAAAGTGATTGTGTTATGTGATGCTGAGAAGCAGGATTTACTTTGATTGTGACGTTGCAAAGTGACGCTCTGAAGAAAGACATTGTGACGTTACAGGGTTAGGCTCACCCTTCCTTCCATTCTGCCGGTTCAAAGTGTCGGTAGAAGAAAATTCTCTCATCTTCCATTGTGTCGCTGCATTCTGCCGTAATGAGGTAAAGGGACTGTCTTTCATTGCGACGTTGCAGCGTCGGTTCGAAAAAATATGGTCTTAAATTTTTCATTGTGTCGTTCCATTCTGCCGTACCGACAAAACAGGTACCTTGTATAGCAACTACCTCCAATTAGAAAGCAGGATTGGCTTTGATTGTGACGTTGCAAAGTGACGCTCTCAACAAAGACATCTTCATTCTGACGGACTTCATTGTGACGTTACAGGGTTAGGCTCAACCCTTCCTTTCATTCTGCCGGTTCAAAGTGCCGGCGGGCAGAAAGAGAGAGAGTCTTTCATTTTTCATTGTGCCGTTCCATTCTGCCGTAGAGGGAAGAAGTCATTGTGTTATATTGTGATGCTGGTAAGCAGGATTTGACTTTGATTGTGACGTTGCAAAGTGACGCTCTCAAGAAAGACATGTTCATTCTGATGCGCTTCATTGTCACGTTACAGGGTTAGGCTCACCCTTCTTTCCATTCTGCCGGTTCAAAGTGCCGGCAGAAGAAAACTCTCTGATTTTCCATTGTGCCGCTGCATTCTGCCGTACCGAGAAAAGATAATGTTCCTGATGACAAATTGAAAAGTCAACTTCATTTCCAGCAGCAGGGAGGGTGAATGGACTAATTTGTGGGGGAGGTGTGGGGGATCGGGGAGCTTCCCAAGGGGCACTAATGTGTGGGGGAGGTGTGGGGGAGCGGGGAGCTTCCCAAGTGGGGGGCTGGGCGCATACTCTGTAGAGCCTCGGGACGGCCCACCACCCTTGCCGGCCCAGGCTCTACGCCGCAACCACCTATTAAACATACAGAATCGATGGGGATACCAGAGGTACGATGAAGGGTAAACACACATGTCAGTGGCTTACATTGAGCTCCACGGAGCTCTGTGGTCGGAGTTGCCTGGGGGATCACTGTAAGGTCCACCTTGCTCGGCTCCGAAGGGGCGGTGGCACAAAGCCCTGCTTCAGTTGCGGGGTAGGTGTTTTAAACCGCCTCTCACTGTGCCGAGGCTGCGGATATGTTAAAGAAACGGTTAAGGCCTGGCGGCAGAAGCAAAGGGTCTTTCAGGCCGAGTTTCGACGCCTGGCTAAGATAGACCCCTGGCGGCAGAAGGAAAGTGTCTTTCAGGCCGAGTTTCGACGCCTGGCTAAGATAGACCCCATGTAAATTCCATTTATAGATATGTTATCACCTAGTATACCCGAGTCGACGCCTGGCTAAGACCCCATGTAAATTCCATTTAGAGATATGTTATCACCTAGTATACCCTAGTATACCCTAGTATACCCTACAGATGAAGACAGTCAAAGAGCTCCGCGCATTAGCAAAGCAATATGGTCTGCCTTCCACGGGTAACAAACCCGACCTCATTAGGGCGATCGCTGAGGCCCGCGCCGCCGAGTTTCTAAAGAGAGTCGTTCGAGCGCGTAAAACTGGAAGGCTTCCCGCCCTTCGAGGTGATATGGGAGACTTCCGTAAGAAAGGACAGCGCGCCCGTGAGCTGCGGCAACTCGACGACGAGGTTACGGCCTCGCTGCGAGCCAGAGCCTATGCGCAGCGGGTGCAAAAGAAACGTACCGAGCGGCTCCCGCACCTGCGGCGAATCACGGAAAGAGGTCTGTCTAGGAGGAAGCGGCCCAAGTCTCTAGCCAGTCGGATCGGCCCGGAAGGTCCTGAGATTCTTGCAAAAATGCCAGCCCCCGAAAGGCCATTCCTCGACCTGGACACTCAGGTTCCTCCCCCGGTGCAGCTCCCGGCCGACGAGTGGTGGGTTGACATAATTATTGACGCCAAAGACGAATTCGAAGTCGACGGCGCCACCGCGGTCTTCTCTACATGGTGCGTTATGGAGCCGCCGGGCATCGACGACGTGGACGCCATTATGACAGACGAGAGAGCAGCAAGGCTCCTCAAGGCCCTACCTGGGGATGAATATATCATGAGGATAAAGTTCCTGCGTCGCCTAGATGAAGTGGGGTGGGTCGTGGAAGACAAGATCGACCCAGTGAGGACTGAGAGAAAGAAGGGACAGGATGTGGTCGTGCTCACCCGAGTCACTGCGCCCGGTGTTCTGACCGGCATCGACAAGGTATTCTATAATAATGCCTACCCTGTCACTGCAGTCGTTTACGGCCTCTATCCGCTCAGAGAGCCAGACCCTGCTAATTTGGCCCCGATGAGAGATGGCGACCTCAACTGCGTTGCACAAAGAGTGGTGGAGCATTTCGAAGGTGCCCTCAGGGGTCAGGGCCTTACCCCCACGAGAAGGCAGAAAATACAGGAGTGGGAGGAAAGGGTCCATAACAGAGGCGCCACGGTCGAGGACGTTGCAGGGCTTGAGAAGGTCCTCAAACGTGCAATTATCCTGCGAGACATTGCCGGCGAGGACGTCTACAACAGCGGCAAACATGGTAGAGGTGGAAATGGTTACCATCGGCCCATAGAACTTATCTGCCACAACGGCCACGCCTGGTCCAAAGACCTGCACTTTCCCGCTTCCAGGCAGGTCTACACCTACGAGGGCGACGTCTGGGAAGCAATCAGAGAGGCCCCTCAGGATGAGCCACTAGCTGTCTGGCTTCTCGGCGGTGGAGATAAACAGCTCAACGTCGATCAGTTTGTGCTCCAAGACGGTCGCACCTTCAGGACGCAGGAGGCCCACCGAAAACTCCAAGAAGCCTGTGCCATATTGGGAGACGAGGCCCTGGCCGACCGGACCTTCGGCGTGAACCACGCAGCCAGCATCATGGCAAAAGAGCACAACGGATGGAAGCCGACCCCGTCCGGCCTCCTCGATGACATCCAGAAGGCCTGTGTGGAACACGGCCATGGCGGGCTGTGGAATGCAATGGACTACGATACGAGGGACATCGTCAGCATTGACATGAAAGCCTGTTACCCCGCCAGCTTCCGAGGGAAAGGTGAGGCTAAGCCATTTTTCGAGCGGTTTGGGCACCCCACCCACCGCATGACCCGTGTTTCGATTAACGGCCCCCTTCCTCAGGATATCGGCACCGGCTTTGCCGAGGTCCAGGAATGGGAGTTCGAAGAAAAAGTCCACCCCGTCATCCCTGCCTGGTTCGGAAGGCATTTCGCAGAGCAGGGCTGGGCCCCAACGCCCCTGCTTGCCTTTCTTACAGAGTCTGGTCTCCTGAAAAACCTCAAGGTCTGTGAAGCTATCATCGCATTCAAGAAACAAACTGAGGTCTGGCTTCCAAAGGACCGCGACCAGGGCTGCAGCATTATCGGAAAGTTCACACAGGGTAGCAAAGCCGATGGCAAAAGACTAACCCGGAGGCTTGTGACCGACCAGGGTGAGCTGGACTTCCTCGTGAGAGACACCCGCCGAAGCGGCACCCTGGTTGGCGCGCCCAAAAGATGTCCATTAGGCCACATTCTAACATATTACGACGGCTCGCAGCCCCAGTACACCCACTTGAGGGCCAGCATGCTTGCCTATGCCCATATAAACCTCGTCGCTATGCTGCAGCGTTTCGAACCCGAGGAGGCTGTCCGGGTGGCCACCGACAGCCTCTATATCCAGAAGACCGCGCTGCACAAGCTCGGGGGTGTCGAGGCTTACGTAGCCCCTAAACACTGTGACTGTGGATCGGAATTGTGCCCATGTTGTCTGCTCGATGAGCCATACTTTCCACCAGTATCCCCAGCCCAGTGGCGCGACAAGGGTGAGCAGCTGTACATGCCACGGGAACACGCTGCATACCTCCCCAAGATAGAGTATATAAGGCAACAGAAAAACCTCCCACCCAGCACCGCGCCACACTACGATGACCCCTTGACTCGACACCGGCTGAGCTACCTCAACGGCGGAGGGGGTAGCGGAAAAACCACGAGAGCAATCGAGCTCTTCCGGGCGAGAGACCCACTGGTGTTCACCCCGACCCACCGCCTCGCGAAGGAGATGAGAGGCAGAGACGTCAAAGCCCAGACCTACCACAGCTTCTTCCGGTGGAGCGGCCAGAATGACTGGACGCCCGACCGCATGGGCCAAAAGTTCATCCCGCGTGTCATCATCTGGGACGAGGTCTGCACTGTGCCCAGGCCTATCCTCGAGATGTTCTTGGACTGGCTAGAGCAGCGTGGGGTCCAGGTCGTCTGCTGCGGTGATCAGGGCCAGCCTCCACCAATCGCTGGAGAGATGCCCCATAACTGGCTGCGACAAAAGGCAGACTACTACGAAGAGATCGAAGCAGACCATAGGGCGAAACACGATGTCCTCAAAGCCCTAAAAAATCGCATCCGCCTCAAGACTGACAAGGTCCAGTGCCAGGAGATGCGAAAGGCACTCCCGTGTTGCCTAGGGTGGGACCGGTTTGTGGAGCGGTGGAGGCCTGAGGACCTTATCCTAACCAGCCGCCAGACGGTCCGAGACCGGGCTCAGGAGCTGTTGCTCCAGAGACACAAGGAAAAATTCCCAGACGCCCCAGTACCGCTGCTATACCACCCAAAAGACAGCAGGAAACAGAATATAATGGTCACCATACCAGGCACAGATCGAAAAGAAGAGCTTGTCCTCAATGACGTCGAATATGTCACAAAGGAGGCTGTGGAGGGGGCGATACAATCTGATGACTGGCGCCTCGGCTATGCGCTGACAGTACATTCTTCGCAAGGTCTCACCATCCACAATCCGCAAAAGGTCTGGATCATCGACGACTATCTCCAGTGGTCCAACCTAGTATACCTGGCCGTGTCCCGTGTGGAGTATATGCACCAGCTAGAACGGGTAACCTGTCCACCAGTAAAGGGTACTGAGGTCAGGCAACCCACAGAGCACGACATTAGGAAGGCCATCCAGAAGAAGCTTGTGTCCTACAAGCGCCAGGACCATGCTAAAAGCCATGGTTTCAATCTCAAGGTGGACTACGTCCTGCGGCTCAAAGAGAGCCAAGAGAATCGCTGCGCTGCGTGCAGTATCGAAATGCTCTGGGCCTACGAACCCAAAGACACGCAGCAGTTCAGTGTAGACAGGCTGGATAACAGCAAGGGGCACTGCAAGGGAAATGTGCGCCTCTGTTGCCTAGAGTGCAACCGAAAACGAGGGGGTGCGGTACTCAGCGAGCAAGCACGCCATCCGGCGGCAGCTGGGTATCAGGAGGCACCGCAAGGAGCTCTTCCCGGACAAGCCCACGAGCAGGACCATCTTGCAGATAATACAGGACAGGCTCATCAGGCTTCGTGACCGAGCGTCCAAGCCGGTACACCTGGAGGGACCACACTGGATCAGTCGCACGGCGTCTTCCACCCTCCAGCTCGCCATCCTGGTATAGGTACCGAACGCCAACACCAGAGGGAAGCTTTTCCTCTTTGAGACCAATGGAGCGACCAGCAACAACAGAAGAAGGCCTTTGTGTCACAGCCACAAGCTTGATGGCATCTTTAGGCTTCTTACCGGTGAGGCGGGTCACTTCTCCGTTCAGGGCCCTAACGACGGCAGGCAGTCGAGCCACCCACTCCGTTGAACGCGCCCCCGACGGAAGTCGCATCTCCTGGGCGTATTGGTGCCCAAACAACCGCTCAGCCAGGGTCCGGTTAAAGCGCTCCACGATCCCCTGGTCCCGATGAATGTCCACACGACCGCGTCTGACAGAAACGTCATGCTTGGCCAGTAGCTGGCTCACCGCGCCCATAAACTCGCGCCCAGGGTCAACCTGAAGAAGCTTCGGCCAGCTAAGAGGGCTCCGCTTGTAGATGCGGGAGAGAGCGTCAGCGACCTCTTTGGCTTCTTTTGTGGCCAGAGGCTCGGCCTCCTTGTAGCGCGATGCCACATCTACAAGCGTGAGCGCATACTTGTAGGTTTTGCGACCACGGGGGAAGCGGTCGTGTGGTAGAAAGAGCAGGTCGGCTTGATGAACCTCGTTCGGCATCTTCACACCAAAACGCGGGCGTGGAACATGGCGAGGGCGCGGAAGATAAATCTGCCAAATGGCCTGCTTCTTGAGCCATATTCGAGCCATATCTTCGGAGACCCTGGCTGCTGCGGCGAGGTTCTTGATAGCTGCTAGCCCCTTCCAGTAACCGCTCGGGCTGTAGTAGTGCCCCGCGAGGCGTTGGGATAGCTTTTTCGTTTCACGACCCATTGTAGCTGCTGTCGTGCCGACATTCCAAGAGGTGAAAGTCTCTATATTGCTAGTGTGCGTGGCAACTGGCCTTGTGCACACAAGATGCGGCTCTACTAGGCTACAAGTTTTTGGCTACCTTATAGGCTACGAGCCCCGTCACGCCCATTCCTAGAATGACAAAGGCGATCTCCCGGTCTTTTTGGTTACCTGAAGGTACGTACATGTCTGAAAGACGTGGCTCTGGGCCGAGAGGATCAAGTATTTTGCCCGTGACTTGTGAGTACTCGCGGATTGCGGCATCGACGTCATGGAATGTGCGAACGGCGTGTCCCTGTCGTCGGAGCTCTTCGTTTATCCAGTCAAGCCTTTCGGTTCGCTTTTTTGTCCATGCATCCCGTGTAGCCTGGAGCTGTTCTATAGCCTTGTCATGACGTTTGCGCTCTTCGTCAAGACCCGAACTTCGAAACATTGAAAAGAGGTAATTCGACCCACTGAAGGCAAGAGCATTGACCAGAGCTCCACCCACTAGCAAGGCAATCGAGGCCATGGTTTATACGCTGTTCCCGCTGGTGCGGCTACTGTTATTACCTGGCTGACATCTTCATTATTGCATACGGAAAGGATCCTTTAAATGCTCGGCCCCCGTAGCTTCGGTCGGGACGACTGGCGTCAGGCGCGCTGCCGCTCGACGATCGATTGGTTCTCTCACAAGCGGCGATCCTGAAAGTGCACGCGAGCGCAACCTGTATCCCACGAGCAGAGCCCCTGCAATTCCTAGACTGCATAGTATATAAGGAGCCCACTGTGGTCCAGCACTCCGTGAGTTTTCGACGGTCGGTTCGGTGTTGGTGGTGGTCGTCTCGGCAGCCTGTGCCATCCCTGTGGGAGCAAGACGTTCCTTGATCTCCCTGAGCTCCATCTTCAGTCGTTCTTGTTTGGCCTTTCGCGCGGCAGCGCCCTTTCGTCCCGCTTCCACCTTTTTAGGGTTCTTTTCATCAGGCGCTGTCCGTTCCTGACTGAGGGTCTGTCGAGTCACTGTCACCGGTGGCTGATTCGCTTGTGGTTCCAGTACCTCCGTCATCATCGAACGTAGACGCATATGTCCGGGGGCATGCGTGTCCAAATTGGCAGTGTTTAACAGTGGTAAGGAATGTGGTCAGGGGTGCTAAGAGCATTCCAAAGCGGTGGTACAGCTGACAGGTAGCATTGCTTAGCGCATGCTCAACGAAGGGATCATCTTCTAGGTCAGCAACGAGCTTTGACTGATTTTCAGATGGAATGGGGAGCAAAGAGCTGGCTGCCATGGCATAGAGCTGAAGTGCAGCTGTCCCCAAGGTCTTGGTCATCTTAGCTCCCAAGCGCGCTTCATAGCGAGCATACAGCTTGTCAACTTCTCCATCGTCCAGGCTTTCGACCTGGTTCGGTGTAATGACCCTCCCCATGTACTCCTTGGCCTGTCCTCCGGCGGCCAACGCTGCTAGTCTTTCGCGTTTACTAGCAATAGTGATCCCGTCGGCTCCTACGGAGCTAGATCGAGACCGTGCGGCTCCGGCTGCCGCGCCGTCGTGGCAACTAGATGTAGCCGCCTTGGCTGCACGACCGCCGGCCTCTGCTTCCAACATCTCGTCAATAATCTCATCGCAATCCATGTTTGCTACGTGCGTGGCCCGTATCACTTGCGCGTACCGCTGGCAAAGGTTGATACTATGACTTACGTATCTCTTCAACTTAGTATATTCGTAGATGATATACACAAAGGCTCCGAGAGTAAGAATCTGGCAAAGCAGTACCACTTCCCACATTACGGCCTAAACAACAACCATATATGCAGCCGGCTGGTCAGTTTTTAACAGGAGTTTTGCATGTTTTGTCTCTGCCAGCAGCGCCCTAGTTTTGAGTCGCTCATCTCTTGTTGGAATAACATCATTCTCGCGGAGGCACTCTTCAAAAGAATCGCGGTCCTTACAGTGAAAAAGGGCGCACCATCGCGTCTGCTCTCGTAGATCCTTCAAGACCGAGTTGTACTTCTGGGTCAGCACCCAAACGCTCTGCTCTGTGTGGCGGCCACTGAAGGCTAGCTCAGACAGCCTGTCTTTCTTTTTGGATAGAGCCTTGCTTGCGGCACAGTCATCAATGATGTACAAAGTGTGTTCTCCGGCAAATAGGCGATAGAATGCTCGCAGATAGTCGTGGAGACGCTCGCCGGGGTCGACTATGTAGATCTCTGGATCAGCCCAGACCCAATGGCGGGATAGGTAGGTGCTGTTGTAGCGAATCGTGGGACAAAGGATGACGATGTGCTCAAAGACACCACGGAAGTGGCCTTCGAGCAGGTCAAGGGCGAAAACCGTCTTACCACACCCTGTCTGGCCACATATAATAGCGGAGTGGGGTCTTTGGGAAGCAGCGGGGCTGCGCCATTAATAGAGCACTTCTTTGAGTCGGCCATCCTCGATATTCATTTGTGCATCCATGACGATGTACAGATAAACGTTCAATACGCCCGCCGGCTCTGCTTCCTTTGTGATCTGGATAGTGATTCCCTCGCTGGCATTCACCACTCTTCGGCCGCTCCCATGTAGTCCGTCATCGTCCGTGGCTCGCAGATCCAGCCATAGTGCATATTTTGTGGTCAGGAACTCCCCCAGGGAGACGTCTGCCAGATCCAGGTCTTTTGCGGCCATTGCAACCTCGAATTGACGTTTACTGCCGGCTGCGAACTCTTTCTTGGTCTCATCCCACAGCTGGTGCGCTCTCAGTCCTTGACTGTACAGCTGATTCGGCACCCCCTCGATGCACACCTCTACCTTCGTGATGAGCGGATTATAGAAGTCCTCAGTGTCGCGCTTCCAGGGGGCAGGTTCTTCGAACAGCATAAGAATGCCCTTCATGCTGCGAGCGGGCACGTTCACGTTGATGTTCCAGAGAGAGTCAGACTTGTTAAGTGTCAGTTTGCGGTGGCGGAGCACCCTATCGTAGAGGATGGCTAGGCGTCCTGCATACTGGGTTCGAATCAATCTAGCGAGATCATTCTGCGTGACCATTTCGAACTCCAGGCAGACGTTTTCAATATTGTAACTGGCGGCTTCATCATCCTCTGCGACGATCACGCGACTGTAGTCGTTGAAAGTCAGTTCGTACTCCAGACGATCACCAAGCGCACTTTGGTAGAAAGGCATGTGGCTGTCCAGCAACTCGAAGTCAAGCGGGACAAAGAAGCGGTTGCCGTATGCCCGCGCTATGGCTTTATCTGTTTTCTTGTTTTCAGCATCCCCGGCGCCAACCCGAAGCTTTGTCATGTTCTGGGTTCTGCCAGTATCTATACCCTGGTAGGCTGCATTATCGCGCTCTTTGGCTGTTTTCCACAGGTCGCGATAGCAGTAGTATACGTCGGAGTCGTCAATGCTCATAACCTCATTGCCGCTGATTTTGATTGTTGTCTTCTTTATGATTGCGCGGCCCAAATTCTGAACCACGGTTCGATTCACGTCGGATGATTTCAGTTCGTTGTTGAAGGCGAGGCGGGCGGTCCCCGGAACGATAACATCGTTCGTTCCGAGATTGGGAAAGCGCACCAGTAGCTGTTGGTTCTGATCGATAGTGCTGGGGTTGTTTGTGATCACAACTGCCTGGCGAACCCCCTTGATCCCAAGTGGCTCGCGAAGTCTGCGGTAGGGATTAAGCTTGTGACCGTATTGTGAAGAAGCCATCTTGTTGAAGTGATAAGCTGTGTCTATTCAATATGGCGGACTATTCAATATGGCGGACTATGATCTTGATACCGGCCATCTCGACGAGACAGAAACGAGGAGGGACGAGGAAACGGAAGATGTCGATTTGTCAACAGACAGAGTGGGCCCTT
>JAVTVY010018519.1:0-73349 GCA_036873755.1 Hanleya hanleyi
TTTTATCTCCGGTTATCGGCCATCATGATTTAGACTTTCGTTGTACAGGCGAACTGTTTTAGTGAAGCATGTTGTTTTATAAATGATTTGTTTTGCGCCTGTGTATCTGCAGGTACCTGTCCACTTCACCTGGTGACCAGGGTCAGAGTTGATAAGGCAGGCCTGCCACCTCAATTACTCCCATGTGCTCTGCACAAATTCATCCCCATAGTAAATACTAATACCGGAGTTTACCCCAGTCCAATCGTTTGTACTGATAAAATTAAAACTGTAGGTAAGCTAGGCTGAGTGAGGGAGGGCTCAGTTAATCCCATAGGATCAGTGGGCCAGGTTCATGTACACTATCTCAGTCAGTTATCTAAGGTATGCTGACAATGTTTGCTCCCTGGGTACAGGCACTACAGTGAGACAATGTCATTTGGGTGTCGCTCTCCGGTCCATTTGCTCTTCACGGAATTTCACTGTTTTTCCGTGTAAAACTTCGCCACTTGGTTTGGACGGCAGAATGACACGTTTCTTTCCCCAGGTTTTTCATTTTGGGTCCAAAGGAGGGGCGAGACAGTTTGCTGAATAGGGTGTTTTGTATGTACATTTTAAGACTAACGTTTCTTTTTTATGATGTACAGAGGCTATTAAGTATTGATGATGAAATAATGTTTGCAAACTTAAATGTTTCCCACTGTATGGAGTCCAAATAAATGAAGTATTTCAGTTTCTGAGTGGTACACATGGACTTTTTGTAAGGATAAGACAATGTGAACACTTTCAACCCATCTCAGATCTCCAAGTTCAGTGTACCATATCCCTGCCAGTTGTACCTCTCCAGGGCCAAAATTTAATATAATACAGGTCTGAGATCAGTTAAAATTCAAAGTCTTTTAAGTGATTGAGACTTGATCGTGTGTGCTCAAGAACATTGAAGAATATTGGAACTTTATGCACACAGTTGAAAACTCCTTAATTAGGATAGGTTGAGTTTGTGATGAGCTATCATATATTTTGTGTTCCAACCTCGTCTACGCAAGGCTTAGCAAAGTTTGGACATCATTTATCCATTACCTACATGCATATGCAACCATAGGGTTTATTGGAAAAGACCGCTCACTACGTAATAACACAAAGTGCATTTTTACATGATTAGAGGTAAAAAAAAAACCCAACTAAATATAAAGATGTAATCAGTCTCAAACTTGACAAATTTTGTAAACTCTCACCTGCACTTGTTGCAGCAGTGAAGCATGTTATATTCACAGGCCCGCAAAACAAGAGTTTTGGGGGGTGTGGGCGGTGGTATTAGGGTGACGTGTCGAAATATGGGGTCTCTATATAACCCCATGCTTTATATAAATCAACATAAAGGTGAGAAACAGACTTTGGGTGAATCGAGAAATAAACGGTTTACCGCCAAACAAAATACATCAGCATATTCTACAGGTATCACTTTATATATTCCCGTCGTCAAATTAGTAAATTTGTGCAATTTTTTACCTTTGCCGGGCGATTCAAAATCCAACGTTAGTGTCCATTCATCTAGGAACAGTTAGATTATGGCGGGCTTCGTTCTCAATTCTGATTGGTCAATCGAGACACGCCTCCGGCAAAAGAGGTCACGCATTGAACAGCTGTCTCGACTGACCAATCAGAATTGAGAACGAAGCCCGCCATAATCTAACTGTTCCTAGATGAATGGACACTAACGTTGGATTTTGAATCGCCCGGCAAAGGTAAAAAATTGCACAAATTTACTAATTTGACGGCGGGAATATATAAAGTGATACTTGTAGAATATGCTGATGTATTTTGTTTGGCGGTAAACCGTTTATTTCTCGATTCACCCAAAGTCCGTTTCTCACCTTTATGTTGATTTATATAAAGCATGGGGTTATATATAGAGACCCCATATTTCGACACTTCACCCTAATACCACCACCCACACCCCCAAAACTCTTGTTTTGCGGGCCTGTGGTTATATTAAAGCTTCATGGTTTTTATACGCCCGCCCAAAATGACGTATTATGTGATGGCGGTTTCCGTCCGTCTGTCCGTCCATCCGTCTGTCCGTCCCCCGTGTCCGGTCTATATCTGGAACAGTTTTCTATTTACAGTTCCAATTTTTGGTGAGTGAATACCCTACGGGGCGACGATGTGTCGCGTACCAAAATGAAGGTTGAGGTCACAGGTCAAAGGTCACGGGCCTAAAAAACAGGAAATCACTGAAGTGTTCGTGTCCGGTCTATATCTGTGAACGTTTTCTATCCACAGCTGCAATTTTTTGTGAGTGGATACGCCAGGCGGAGACGATGTGTCGCGTACCAAAATTGAGATCGAGGTCAGAGGTCAAAGGTCACTGTTGCCAAAAATCAGGAAATCATTGATCGTTGACAGTTTTCTATCTACAGTTCTAATTTTTGGTGAGTGGATGCCCTAGGGGAGGGACAATGTGTTGCATATTAAATGTAGGTCAAGGTCAGAGGTCAAAGGTCAGTGTGATCGAAAAATCAGGAAATCATTACAAATTTCTAATTTTTTGTGAGTGGATTTAATAGGCGGAAATGAAGTGATGCATACCAAAAATTAGGTCAAGGTCAAAGGTCACTGACCCCAAAATTAGGAATTTTTTAGAAATAACGTTTTTGGTGTCAGTAGATACATTAGAGGGACACAATGTGTCACATACCAAAATGTAGGTCAAGGTCAAAGGTCAAGGTCACTGTGACCCCAAAATCGTGAAATTGTTAAAAATCATGATTTTTTTTGTGTCCATTGAGAAATTGAGGGGAGACGGTTTGTCATGTACCAAAATTTAGGCCACGGTCAAGGTCACTGTGACCCCAAAATCAGGAAATTATTAAAACTCATGATTTTTTTGTGTGCATTGATAGATTGAGAGAAGACGATGTGTTGTGTACCAAAATTGAGGTCCAGGTCAAAGATCAAGGTCACTGACCCCAAAATCAAGAAATCATTATCATTAAAAGTCACATTTTCTTATGCCTGTTGAAGACGAGGTCGTGTAATGCGATGTTGCATTCTGTCCATTCATCCATTAACATTTGTTACCCCTCAGCCCATAGGGCTGTGGGGTCTTGTCGTTGCCATGTACGTCCGTCCATCCGTCCATCCGTCAACATGTTCTTGTCCGCTGAATATCTGCAGATCTATGAAGTTGGGCCCGACCAAACTTTGGTGAGAGCTTCCTGAATGTTGACTGATTAAATGATTAGATTTTCAGGTGGCTATGATGATTTCATGATTTTTAATTATTTTTTTTTATTATTTATTGATGGCTCAGCTTTTGCACTGCTATCTATGCCCATCAACATGTTCTTGTCCGCTGAATATGTGTAGATCTATCAAGTCGGGCCTGACGAAACTTTGGTGAGAGCTTCCTGAATGTTGACTGATGAAATGATTAGATTTTCAGATGGTTATAATTATTTCAAGATTTTTTATTTTTTTATTATTTATTGATGGCTTAGCTTTTGCACTATTATCTATGCCCATCGGGAACCCTTGGTTGCATGTTTCATTGTGAATTTTGAAGGTTCCCTGCATCTTCACCAGCCAAGTCAACTACATCGCAAAGCTCTCTACGCTGCCTTGACATTCTTGGCTGGTGGCAGAGGAGTATTGCTCTGCGCCACCTAGCGGAAGTTTGAACGATGAGCGACTTTTTGCCTCCAGGAGTTGTTCCCCTTCAATTTCAAGTCGACCACACTCGAAGGGCGATTCGTTATCGTTCGACCGTGCAGCGCGTCCCAAAAGCTGATTCAACTGATCAGAACATCGAAAGTTGCCGTGAAAATGCTTCTCCTGTTTTTTGTTTCGGCAGAATTTCCCCACACATTCGACACAGCTCGTTATTAGTGGGGACCTCCATACAGGTAATCAACTGCTACCCGTACGTAACGCGCATTCTGATTGGATGCAGCAAGCCGTCTCTGCATTCCACTCATCGATGAGGATTCACGTTTCAACTTTACTAGAGAAGTATGCCAAGGCAATGTACAGAGCAACGTGATGTACGTCGACTTGGCTAGAGAAGATGGGTTCCCTGATACAAGAAAGATTCTCATTGAATGAAGGACAACATTTTTCTTTAATTTTGCTATTAAATCATTCTATTCTACATGATATGTTTTATCCTAAAACTTTTGCATGAACCATATTTGTGTCCACACATTTAACTGGTACAACATTTTTATCAATTTTTGTCACCAAACATGTTACTGTACCTTGGAAATTATTTAAAGCGAGTGATTAGGAGAGCCCATTTTTAGCCTGACTCTGGGCAATTTTGAACCAGTTTGTATACCTGAAGTTTATGCCCCCCCCCCCCCCAAAAATGATAAGGGTGGGCCTGTGTCAATCAGTGTGTTTACTTGTAATCACACTTGTGCAATGCATAAATTGCCACTGATAAAGCTACACTTTCTTGCATGCTGTAATCCCAGCACACCACTCGCATGAAACCTATGTCTCTTTTATATGGTGTCCAGGGATTTTTTTCAGGTTCCGATCCCAAACTCCCAGTTCCTTCTCGTAATTCATTATTGAGGGTCCAATTTTTTAAAGTGAATTTTGGCGCAAATAGCCTGTGATCACTCACAAAACAGAGGTTTATTAACATGAAATTCAATACCCAGCTATGCAATCGGATCGATATTGAGGATCCCAGAGGCTTTTTCTAGTATTTCCTTCAGAAATCCTTTCAAATTGAACAACAACAACACTTTCGTTTTTTGTTTCATTTGAGTTTTGGGCGCCCATATGTTTTCTGAAACTAAGTTGGCTCTAGATGCAGCCCTGATCCTACTTGACTAAAAAAAAAAACAGGCTGAGGGGTCCATGCACCTTTTAGGGGCTTGCCTGCAATTCATGTTGTCCATCATGCGATGGCTCTAGTTTTAAGGTATGGATCAGAGTTCGAATTTGGCACCTGTCCGTCAGTCCGAGACTGGTAAAAAATCAAACGGACTGGTGTGAGTGACTGAACAACAAGTCCGTCGGACTGGTAACAAAAAAGCTCTCAGTTCATTGTGTAAACTATTTCTCTGGATATCTCCGCGCACCAGGATTGGTACCAAACTTTGAGTATACCTTACTCGCATGGCAAAGTGGAGCCATACATATGACATCAATTTGTCAAAGGTCTAGGTTGCAGTCCCCCAAAACTGAATCGAGCTTAGCTGACTAAATGTGTTGGAATATTGTTGGAATATTCGAAGTTCTTTCCCCTGCATTTATATGGTATTGCCCTGTGAAGTTGTCTCCCATGTTTGAAACGCTTCATTTAGTTAAACTGTTGTGAAATAAAAACCATACATTTACTAATTTAACGGGGAGAGGAATCCTTTATGAACTTCACACCTGTACAGGGTGCGAAATAGCCCTTTGCCTGGTTGCCCGGGGCAACCCAAATTTCCTTTGGACAACCAAATTCTGTCCAAATTGCAATGCATTTGGATGTGTTGGTTGCCCGTGCTTGCGGATGGGCAACTAGAATTTGTTTGTCTATTTCATACCCTGCTGTATATTAACTCAAGAACAAAGGTTTACTTCATCACTTTCGTCTTCCTTCATGAAAAATTCTCTCGTCTGAAAGGAATCCATTTGCAGGAAAACTATTATTTTCTTGTCGATATCAGTGTGGGATATGTGAGCTCTCAGCTCTTGCTTCAAGGTCAACTAGTTACCAAGAGTTAAGCTCATTTTACTAGTTTATCATTCAATATAAGATGTGATATATGTTACATTCTCATAAGCAAAAAATTGTAGACCTTTCTCTGGATTGCTAGATCAATTGGAATCAAGGCTATTAAACAACCTTGAAATTTGACCCAATGTAATTTCAAATATACGGGCGTATATTGAAGCCCCTTGGGCTCTTGTTATATTTGAGGACATTGAGGTTGCTATATATAACAAATGCAGGCATATCATGCCAAAGCAATTTGAAACTTTGTCCACTTCGATGGGCCTTTGATCTCGCCATTATTATGTGATGTATGCAGAAATGAAAATGATGTCACTGCATGGTTTGTGTGATGTAACTATACTCACGAATCTGAGTTCATACTGAACACCTGCAGCTGCACGGCTGGTACGGAATGTTCAGTAAAGTGGCAAGAGTATAGGCAAAATGCACCACACAAGTATATGTTTGCCGAAATGGCCATGGAAAAATACACAATCAGTTTCTTCCATTTTCTCATGAATGGTAGATAAAAGTTTAGTTTGTGCCTGTCATAACATATGTTATTTTCGCAGAATTTAAGAAACATTGATATCAGCCTAGATTTGAGACTGATTACGTCTTTAATATATGTTAAGGGAACCCCCAATACAGACCTATCTCACACATTCGGCTTGAGACGCGCGCATTTGACCTCAGGCAGCTATATCCAATCTCATTCATCCTGGCATTTTCGTGAAATTGTTTATAAAATAACCCAAATTCATGTGCAAAAGACAGATTGTTCCAGTTAGCAGAAAAAAAGGAATACGTAATTTCTAAAATTTCCTGGACTATTCATGCATAGGACACATGAAATATTAATGGTACGCTAAACATTGTATTTAATAAGAAAATGTGAAAAATTGTATGAAATGATGCCTAGAATTTCCAATTATTCGAGTGCTCATAATCCTGGGTGGATAGACTTAAATCTCACACCTTGGCCAAATTAAAAGTTGAGATATCCACCCAATACAGAATTGCACCATGTTTTCAAGATATTACCACTAGATTTCCAACATTATTTAGTTGATAGGAAAAAATTGATTCGAAAAGGATTTATATCGGTCTATTTTTAGGACCCTGTTCTGGATTCCAACACAAAGTTATTCAAAGATTTGAGTTTGACTTTTGTTGCATGTGGTTTGAATTCAAATTTTGCGGTAGGGCCAGTCTAATAGTGTCTATTTAGAGCCTATGGTGGGTGGGCCTGGGATCTTAGTCTATTTACCGAACATTTCAGTTTGAATTCAGGGTACATGTCATGGCATGTGTTCACTGCTTACTGGATCAGGGCATGATCAGAGAAAACGGTGCTCATGAAAAAAGCTGCGTTTATTTAACCTCTGTCCTGGCGGCGCAAGTAAGGGTGGGGATAGCATGTGGAAATCACCCCTTCGCTAATTCCAAAACAACCAGAGATACAAGAATTACAAGTAGGCTCATTAAGTGTACAGGTATATGTAAAACACGAGAGAGGTACCTGTCGCCTGTAACACAGCCTCATGTTCAAAGGGATGTAACTGGAGCTGAGAGTACTCTACATTCTGTAAATGCCCTAATAAATGTGTCCTGCATTTTCCGAGATCTCTGCAGTGCACAGTTCAAGGACCATTAAACAGTAAATGCTGTAACAAAATCCCTTTACAGTAAAACAATATCCAGGAGAATGCTCAATTTTGCTACATGTACCAATAATACAGTGCAAAACTGAATCAAGAACTTTATTCCAAACCCCTAATTAATATGTTTCATGACTTCATTATAGAAATTTGGCCAAAACTCAAATTGTACGAGTGGCATTTTGAAGTTGAAAGATATGTGTGGGTAAGATTTCACTTAAAAATTCAAAAATATATTAGAATTCTAGGAGATAAAACCGTATGCATGTAAAGGAAGTTGGTCATTAACTATTTCTAGTGTTGTATAATGAGCTTCGCAAAAAATGCAATGAAGTTTGGGACTCAATAAAATGCAAATACCGGTATTCCATTATATCTTTAATAAACTTAATATCTGATCATAATTCCTTCAGAAGCTTAAAAGCATTTTGTTGATGTGGCGATATTTTGCTAGTAATAATTTTCATGTGCATTCATTAAAGATGACAAATACATAAACTCAGTTTCATGACCAGAATAAAATTAACCATTACACATTCTTTGTCAGTGTGTTGAATTATCTGAGGACTCTGATATAGTGATACCTCTAATAATTCAATCACAGGCAATGAAATCAAATTTTTTAGAACAAGAAGTTGACAAAATGGTTCAAAATCATGAAGCCCCATGGGGCTCCCAGGGATTGACCTGGGGTGTCGGGGTGCACACTCTTGGTCATGGTAAGCATAGGTCTCAGTACCTCGGATAGCTTGTCGTAAGAGGTGACTAACTGGGGCACCCGTGGGGTTTCCGGGTGTGAAAATGAATAGGACCCAACATGTGGGGTCGCGGGTGTGAAAAGGAATAGGACCCAACCTGTGGGGTCCCAGGTGTTGAAAGAAATAGGACCCTACCCGTGTGGTTTCCGGGTGTGAAAAGGAATAGGAACCAAACGTTGTGATATGACTGAAATAGTGATGAAAGCGACGTTAAATCATATTCACTCACTCACTCACTAAAAATCATGAATATACTCCATTATATCTTCATTATTTCAATGATATGAGAGATTGATCAAATTTATTAGAACACCCGATTGAATTTTGTCCGGAAAGGAGGGCGTGATTGAATTTTGATATGTGGATTGAATTATTAGATGGGTTGCCATACATGTAGCAGATAGTTTGGAATACATGTGTAGTCCTCTCCTTTATATCCCCATCTTCATCTCTTTACTTGGAAAACTTATTATCAAACTGAGTGGTGAAGGTGCTTGGTAAGGGCAGAACTGTGCGGCCTAGATCACCTCATATTTCACAGCTTGTTATCTCATGGAGCGATTCACTCTGCCCAAGATCAGCAAATTATCACACTATGCCAGTATATAAGACTGCAATCCAGATGTAAACACAGATGTTTTGGGAGGGGATAGTTCAACTATGGACGTTTTTTCTTATCTTATTTCATCTCTTAAGACAGCATGGTACGAAAGACGGTCATTTTTTTGTTCTGTAATGTCGGAATGACTCCATTTAGTAGAAAATTGCACCCTGAACTTCTTCATATCTTTCTTAAATGATCATGCTATGAACTGGTCATGGCAGATACAACTCATTTATTTTCGGATTTTCTAAGATTGCACAAAATCTAATATGGGACAGAAATTCCCCAGTTCCTCATGAATAGATGCAAATTTAAAAAAAATATTAATTTCTCTTCATCATAATGGGCCAGCTCTTGCAATTAGGAGCTGAAATATTTGAAATATTCCCTATTTAACACAATGTTAAAAACTTCTGAGGCAAAGCTACTTTTGCTAGGTCAGTGGCCTCAGCATTGTTGATTGCTATGGCTAATTGGAGGGACTGTGGGTGTTGCCAGAATTTCTTGATGGGGGGGGTCGTTTCCTTATTTATTTGCACAGTATGAAAAGAACAACACACATGAGAGAGGGAAGTTCGCACCCAACAACCCCCTTTATGATCATGCAATACATTATGGCTAGACTCCCATCATGCACCACCCCTGTTGATAGCTTATCGTTAGTGAGAAGGGTCTGAATTCTCTCTGATATAAATTTCTAGATTACATTGTCATATCTTATCTTCACAACATGATACTACATTTATTTGTTGTCTGTTTTTATTTTAGTTAAAGGGTCAAGAAGAATCACAGAATAATCATGAACTTTGTATCAGAAAATTGGAGCATATGATTTCTGGGTTACCAGGGTGCATCTAGATAACATTTTATATTTATCAGCTAACAGCTTCAGTTAGTTTAAACTCAAGTGGCCACACTAGTTGAAGCAAAAATAGTAATTTGATAAAAATGACCAAAAAGCCCCATTTATTTAACAGCTGGCTTCAGTATTGCAGATTGTGGAGGGGTGTAGACAGGGATGGTTAGTTTAACTAATCATCTATCCTGGCATGAAAGGGTTAAAAGTTATCAACCAGTCTCCAACTTCATTAGATCTTAGTAAAGTAGAGGATAGAAGCACCCATTTTGTCAGTTCCGCGATAAGGGGCACAGGGCAGACTGAATAGTGAGCTTTAATTCACTGGGCATATATAAGATGGACTCTTATGGGAAACCTTGGGGAAAGTTTGACAAATGTGTCAATTATTCAAAAATGACTGGAAAGAAATTTTAATATCTGGTGTGAGAATGCGAACTAATTCATGTACCGGTACAAGGTTTGGTATATAACAATTGCATGTATTTGATACCGTTCCATCCATTTTCGTATAATCAGCATTTTTGCAGGAGACGAAAAAAAGTGATTTTTTTGGTGAGTGGATGCATGAGTGGGAAGCAATGTGTCAGGTACATGTACCAAGATTGAGGTCAAAAGGTCAATGGTCAAGGTCACTGGTCACCAGCAAGCAACTTTAAAACTGTAAAACTCATAGGTTTAGTTTTAATACCGTAGTCCATATTGCCAATTAAGCTCTTGTGATTGTTTATAGTTGTTCAAGACCCTGATGGATATTATCAGTTTACACGGTTTGCCAGTGAACTAATACAGACATGGCAGTGTGACTAACGTCACACGAACTACCAAGTAGGAAGTGTGTACTTGACCTAAGACAAGTTTTTGCCAATTTTGAGGTTTATAGGTCACCAAGTAGGTCTGCCCAAGAGGTGGGGAAATCCTCCCGAGGGTAGTGCGTAGGTTGAATAAGTGTAGCATCATGTAAGCTCCCAGAATATATGGGAACTGGGGGATTCCATCCAACGCATTCTCAGATGGTTTGAATCTCGAATGGACCAGGAACCTTCAAAAGTCACAATGAAACATACTTAGCGAGGATTCCCGATGGGCATGACAGTGCACTCGCTGAACGATCAATAAATAATAAAAAATAATTATAAATCAAATTTTCATCAGAATTCGGTCAGCTCAGAACTAGCTGGTAATAGTCCTCTAATGCCAAAAATCAAGGTCATTCTCCTCATTTTGCCGATGAAAGGATTCGGATGGACTGACTCACTCACTGACTACCGGGCAATTTGCAAATGAGAGCCTACTTTGTAGGAAAATGAGTTCTTGAAACAAAATTTGCCTGCAAAGTCATTAGCATCCAGAATCGCTGATTACGATGAAACAGCTAGGAGCTGTTCATGATTTGAATGCTATTTAATTTAGAACTACACCTGCTGAAGAGCGTGTGCTTTGTGACAGGAGCTAGTATAAAGGGAGATAACCAAGTTAATTGCCCTGAATTACAATCGACTGTGGTGGATGAAAAAATATTGGGCGACCATGTGACCATGATTGCTCGTTTTCATTGGACGATTTTGTCTGAAGCTGGATAAATGTGTACCTCTGCTTGTGTTTAATTTCTCGCCTAATTTATGCACTACACATACATTCTGGGATATCTGTAGAGTATGGATATTTAATGCGTTGTCTGCAAATCCAAGTTGCATATCAGCCGATCATCATTAAATATTTTTTTTACAGGTTGACATCAGTTGCATGGTAAATTCTATTACCACCCAAAAGCATTTTGATGTCCAGATTAGTCTCACATGCCTGGAGGTTTTGATGAAGGCTGTCAATTTTGATATCTGATCTCCTGATTCATGAATTCGTAATTCGTATTGACGAGTACACAACAACTCCAATCGTACAGATATCAGTTTAAATACACTTTCTCTGTCATTGGTAGATTACAATAAAGTTACAATGTATGTTGTCTACCACTGGTGAACCCATAGTGGGAGATAAATCTCTTGAACTGTCTACAGACAGGGTTACTTAAGGGTACAAGGTCGAATTACTTGTAAGTCGCTTATCAATCCCAAACTTGCACTAAAATTGAAGTCAATCCTTAGAAAATATATTTGCCCAGATTGCAATGGCAGACCTGTGCATTGATGTGCAACTCCCTGTCTGATATGTGGTTCTTCAGTTCACTCTCCTATCTCTTCAGCATAGGAAATATTTTTAATCGATGATAACTTGACTATTTTTGATCTGAAGTTGCCAAAATAATGGTCTCTTCCTGAAATAGTCAGATAATTTGATCCATATTTACACCAGTTATTAAGAGTTAAAAAAAAACCATGCTGAAACTAAACGAAATGCAAATTTTGGGGGGAGCCATTCATCTGTGCATCTGCAATGCACCGATCTGTTATCATGGCAGATCTATTGTCAAAGGACTAACTTCAGTTTTACTACAAGTCAGGGATTTATTACATTCATGGTGTTAAATCACACAAGTGATGAAAATACCATAATTAAATTAATCTTCATCAAAAGGAGTAGGGGGTCCCAGTATATAAGTTCTAGCTAATTCTGCAGTGCTGAAAAAAAAAGACAGTTACTGATTCAAAATATCAGGACTTGATATAAAATTCTGTTAATCTGGTCATAACAGTGAAATAAGGCAGCCATTGCAGCAGAATTCTCCCTGAAAACGTAGACCCTCGCACCCTAAACAGAGCTACATGTACATACCAAAGAGTAAGGTGTTGTACAGGTATTTCGCACTACCGTCTCCGGTAATCTGCTCAGTACATGTATTGGAACAGAGTCACCACACAAACATGGGTGCCAAACCATCAGTATTTCACAGCAGATCTGACTAGATCTGGCCAGATCTGATTATTACGGTTGTTGCAAAGGAGATTTCACTTTTTCGCCAAGTTTGGAGAGGTGAAGTTCAAATGTAGATGAGGTTTAGATCTGGATGTGGGTGGTATTTTCAGTTATGTCTGATGAGCAGAAGTGTGCTTTTCAAGCCAAAATATTTGAAAATTGCTTCCAAGGTTTTGTTCATTTTTAGTGGACATCTTGAATATCAGATGTGCAGTTCTAAGCCAATGTGCACATTTTCTAGTGTTATCTTTCATTCTTGTTTGTAATTTTCAGTCAAAAAGAGGGTGCCTGTTATGACAAATAACAGCGATGTCGGTAGGTTCGTCAGGTATGACCTTGAATTTCTATAAATCGAAAAAAATACATGTATCTTCAACAGTTTGTATTCTGTGAAAATCAGGATTTTGAAATTAACAGATAAAAAATAAAAATAAAAAATATAATCAAGGTTGTCTTGATGAATCATTGATGCAAATCTGGTGTATATATGCAATAAACAATTTAGAACTTTTGTCAACTTTGTCAATTTTTTTTTTAATTTCAAGTTAGTAACATCTGAGGAATTACCAGGAATACCCTTTTTGTCACTATTTTTTCAAAATATGCCATAACTGTCATTAACTATGGCCAATATGAGGTATCATAAGTTGATATGATCCATACGTTTCTTTGAAATTATTTCAAACAGATTACCAGAAGAGCTTATATGTGTCGCTGTGATATCCTATCAAAAGTATTTTCATCAAAAGTGAGATACTTTGTATCAAAAGTTAACCCGGTTCACAATTGCTTTTGAATAAATGTTTATTTAAAAAAAGTACCTACATGGATATGGAGCCATACAAGCATCAAAAATGGACAATTATGACGATTTTTCAGTTCTTGAGTTCTAGTTTGGAATAGAGTAATCCAGTGAACCATGCAGTCTTAGTGAATATTGAGGTTATTGTGATCCCAATCATTCATTGATCCAGTGCTCCGTTCAACTAGGATACACTGTGCAGTGTCCGTATCAAAATCATTTCATCAGAACGGAATTAATTTCTGATGGTAAAAGCTGTTATACAGCTAGATTTGTAGATCCCGATAGATTGTTGTGAACCCTTGAGTTCGGCCATAGATTTGACTAGAGGATAATTTGGTATGTCCAACTTTACCACTTAGCCATACAGCGGGCAGTGACAAATGATCATTTGATTTGGGAGCCAGGCACTTCTTACTTATTCTGCCATTGTTGGCAGACATGAGTCATGCATATGTCTGAAACTGGGGGAATATCTTTGAGAAAATGCCAATATATTGTGATTAATGTTTCAGTTTGTGAGACAAAAAGAGGCCAAGAAACCAAGGAGGTGAGACAGTAATGGCTTAAAGCTGTCTAAACTACATTTCTCCCCCCACTCCGACCCCATCAGTCTCGTCCATCCACTAACATGGATTGATGTTTCTCTACATTATGTGATAAACTGATAAACTTTTATGATGCTGCAGTTGCATTGTTTGGACTGCTGGAATTACGGTATAATACATTCGACGGACGTGCTTTTAGTGGAATTATATTGTGCAATATCTAGGGAGTGTTTAAAGGTCATGTGTCTATATAATGCTGATGATAGTTAGAATAATTGTTTTAATTCATTCTGTATTGTTGCATCAATTGCAACGTGGACTCATTGGCGCCAGGAGGAATTACATGATCCTGCCATGAGCCGTTTCACTTTTTATGTCCATGAATCATTATCTTGATAACGCAGTGTATCGGATGCTGATGACAATATCATGCCAAATCTGTGAAAGATTATTACAGCAACATTTTTTACTCAGTGGGTACATTACAACAGTCCTGATTAGGCCATTCTCGAAATTGTGTTGGCTAGGTACTTTGGTTTCATTGTTCCCTGCCGGACCCGGGTTGGAGAAATCAGATGGCTGTCTGTGCATGTATGCATGTCACAAATTCTTGTTAACATGATGACTTTGAAAACATTCAGTCAATCCACTCCAAAGGTGGAGGTCAGTAGGTCAAAGGTCAAGGTCACAGCACTCTGGAATTGAATCTAACATTATCCACAAGTATCTTATCCATGTGATTTTAAGGAGACCTATTATTTGTTTGGTCAAAGGTCAAGGTCATAGCTCTTCAAAACTGAAAATAGTTGATCTAAGGTATTATTCTTTCTGGGTTTTTTTTTTGGGGGGGGGGGGGTTTCGCTCGAAATTTTGTTAATTTTTATTCTCAAGAAGCCTTCTATTATCACCCACCTGGACCAGGATCAGGGGATACAGAATCGCTGCCTCGCTGTGCGTGTGTGCATCACAATTTCTTGTTAGCACGATAACTTCAAACTGTTGCAGAAGATATATTGGGCTAATAGACATCACACTAATAATATCGAGGTTACTAAGTCAAAGGTCAAGGTCACTGCACGCCGAAAGTACAAGCTACAATGGTTTGAGACTATGAAGTGATGGTGAACCATAAAATCTCATACATTAGGGAAGTTGTAGGAATTTTACAAAATTAACTGTTAGAAACCACGATGGAAATAAGAAATGATCCAACCAAAGAAGAAGCAATCCAATCAAAGCTTTTTTTCACCATGAAATAGGTAGGTAGGTAGGTAGGTTTACAGGAAACACAAAATACATTGTACATGGCCATAACAAAAATACAAGGGAATGTCAAGTATATATTGCATTTGTTATGTCCGTACTGTCTTACATGCCTAATTCTCCAGTACCAGAACATGCAGACAAATATTCCCAGGTCCTTACATGCAAGCATTCCTGTGCATATTTGCTCACAGAGAAAGAACATAGATGTCAAGAGAAGGGCAAGAAATGTCAATAAACACCAATGGTATTGAGCTTGTTACTTTGGCCTTTACCAGCCACAGTATGGGGTGGGGTCAGTCCTGTCTCTCCACTCCCCAGGCCGGTGGTGGCCTGCCGTGTCCTGGGTGGGGATGGGGGAGATAACCCTCTCCTTGCCCCCTTAGATAAACACTGTAGAGCGGGCTGTTGAGTAGTGTGATCTTATTTCCTCACTCAACACAGATGGGATTGTTTGTATTGATGTGTATCTATAGGTTCCCCTCTGTGGTAGGGCCCTGGCTCCAGGTTTATACAGCCACAAACAGACTGTATCGCCTTGGTATAACTGTAAACTTGGCCAGTTTAGAAACCTGTAATGCAAGCTGGCTAACTCCTCTGATAATCAGGTGTCATGAAATTCCTGGGTATTGGATGGTTTTATCTACCTCTCTGAAGGAATAGACCTGGTTCATCATGCCAGTTCCTCCTTCCACACCAAACAAACATATACATGTACATGGAACGTGTAACTTGTACACTCATCTTCCTGAAGCAGAATGTACCATACCTTGCAGTTTCGATGTCAAATTATCTCCCTTCAATATAAGGTAGACCATAATTGCTAATATAATGTAAGCTGGAATACAATGCCAGTCCCACTCCAATGTACCTGTAGGGTGGACCACTTTGACAAATATCCCTGTAATGTAAGGTAGACCACTCTACCAAATCTCTCTGTAATGTAGGGTGGACATTACAAAAGTGCAGGGGTTTCCTTAAGAGGCGGCGGGTGGTGGTTTTCGGCGGCTACTATCGTCGAAACCGCCGCCTACTTCGTCGGCAGCAAAAAAAAAAAAAAAAAAAATTAACATGTGTTGTTGTTGTTGTCCGTGTTGTCGTTGTCGTAAACTTACTCACGTCGGCGTTTTATCGCAGTCGGCATTATGATTTCTTGTATTAAAGTTGATCTGTGGACTTCATTTGCCTTTGTTGAGTTGTATTTTTTATTATGTCTGATTTCGCGAACTGAAAGTGAAACCGTCATGCCGACCACGTCTCTTGTCACACTAACAGATCATGACGTATTGAGGGTCAAGGTCGTACACCGCGTGTGAATGAACCTAAGCTAAAGTATTCATGTCGCATGCACTTGAAATATTAAACTGACAGCAGGGAATATACTATGTCCAAACGAAGTTCCAGTGTGACATTGCATGGAGGCTTTTGGTATTGGGGCAAAACAATCAAAAGGTAATAATAATTTTATTGTAGATTATCTGCAAGTATTCATGAAAGAATGCCTGGAATGAAACATGTGCTAGGCTTGGCAGTAGTGTCTTCGCCATGCTATGGAATATTCTATTGTCTCTACTCCCCTCCAAGTAAGGTTTTGGGTTACGTTCATTCTAAGTTTACACCTATGACAAGGGGGGACAGGTTATTCAGATTCCTGGTAATTTTAATTTGGCTGAGGAGGATGTGGCTGTCCAACGAGTTCTCAAGTTTCTAAAAATCAGACCTGCCCAGTGTAAAATGTGTTGGATTGTGCAAAGATTAGGCTATCCCCATCCTAAAATACAGATTCTGAACAAATGCTCTGTCTGCTAATTTCATGGTGAAAATTAATTATGTAAAATAAAAATAAAAAATAGTAATTGGTTCTTTGGGATTTCATTAAAACAGCAAAATGAACAAGAATTTAGTGTTCATAAAAATACAATGAAAAAATGTTTTGTTGTAAAAATTATTGTTTTTATTGAAATTGACTCAATATATTTCAGAAATTGAAATTGCAGTTTGCATTTGACAACAAAGCTATAATATTAAACGTGTGTGCAAGAAGTTAAGCCGTGACCTGTGTGGTCAAGGATTCTGTGTTTGGGGTTCACAGATCTCAGAACGTCTCCCCGTTGCACACATATTTGATATGATTAAAACAATTTAAAATATTAATTAAAATAGCTCTGATTTTGAATCTTTGTTTTTAAAATACACATGTTCTAGTCAATAGTATGTTGTTCATACGTAGACTAGTCAAACAAGATCATATTGAACATAACTCTCAGAAAGTGTGATTTTTTAAACTAATTGATGAGGAATTTAGATGAAAGCACTGACCAAGGATCAGTTGTTTTGAGGGCCAAAATAGGCTTAGAATGCATCACAGAGCTTCTATACCCTCAGAGCTTCTGGGGGCCTAGGCGGCCCCCAGACCCCTCGCCTTTAAAGCTTCGCCTCGCTTCGCTCGGCATTAGTAGCAGTCCTCGCCATGAAAGGCGAGCGATCGCTCCCCTTCTCCTCCACACACGCCCAGAGGTCGCAAGGCGAGCGATTCGTCGCTCCTCCAAATCCGAGAGAAAAATATTTATTTCTTCAGTCTATATCGGCAGTATTTTCGTCACCTTTCACTGGTTTTCGTGGTTGCGGTTTCGATTTGCAAAGGAAGCAGAAGTAAGACAACTGTCATGCGCAGTAGAACAACGCGACGTCACCGGCTCGTAACCTGGTAACAGTCGTCAGTTGGCAAGATTGGTGATCTCCAATTTACATCCTGATCTATCCCACGGTTCACCGCGCGACATACATAACCGTATGCCCAGCGATGCACTGTGGGATAGATGAGGATTAATTTGAAGATCGCCAGTTTTGCTGTCAGTTGGCGGTTTTCCTTGACTTGCGATGTTGTATACCTTCTTGCGTTTCATTGAAGTTTTCCACATCATTGTTGGCATTACCATGGCAGAACAGAGTCATACCCGGCAGTACAAAACAACTTAAAGGGAACCGGGTAGAAAACTGATAATTTACAAGACCCTGAAACAGAGAGCGAGTGCGACTGACATGGCGGGCTGGAAACAATTCACACATACTGTACCGTATCGGTTCTGTTAGTCTGAAACTGTCTTCCTGAGTGAGTGAGTGAGTGAGTGAGTGAATAAATAGAATTTAACGTCGCTTTCAACAATATTTCAGCTATATCACGACGAACCAACCAAGCACCACCCAGCCCAGTTGTGTTCCTGCTACTTCAAAGAAGAAATCTTTGAAGCAGCATGGAACCAGACACCCTCCATCCACCCTATGAAACACCTAGGACAGTGCACAAGACAAAGACAGGACGCTTACATGGTGCAATAAAGACAAGTGATATTACAGTGCTAGACATCACATTATCAAGTTCCTGTCGCTTCTCAGCAAAATGCATTGAAGCAACAGGAACCTGAACCCACCCAACCACCCGCTAGCTTCCTGAGTGAGTAGCCTGACATGTGACAGACTTGAAAATAAGTACAATGTATTTGTGACTTGGATCAAATATAAATCAAACACTCGTGTGGAGTATTTTACGAATTGTCTTATTTATTGCAAGATTTAAAGGAATACCAAAATGTCTGCTAAAATAACACTGCTCGCCTTAGTTGAGCAATCACTCGCCCCAAACATCCCAAGAGAGCGATTTCTAGATGAGCGATCACTCACCCATCCAGATTAAGGAGAGCGATCTGGCACTCTCCCACCATTTTGCTCATGGCGAGGACTGAGTAGCCTCCTACTTTTTGGAAAGAGCCTCCTACTTTCAAAGATAAGGAACCCCTGAAGTGGCAAATCTTATGTAAGGTGAACTCCCAATGTCATTCTCCCTCTAACTTAAAATGGACCACAATGCCAAATCTCTCTCCCTTGTAAGATGACCCATGATGCCCAGTCTCCCTAACATAAGGTTGACCACAATGTCAAATCCTTCTCCAATGCAAGGTGAAGCACAATGTCACTGTAACACAGTGCTTTAATGTAAGGTTGACCGTCATGCTGATATCCCTGTAATGTAAGGTGGACCCCAATGTCATTCTTCCTCTAATATAAAATGGACCACAATGCCAAATCTCATTTTAATGTAAGGCAAAGCACAATTGCAAAATCTACTGTATGGTGGACCATCTTGCTTTAATGTAAGGTGGACCACAGTTTCAAGTGTGAGGTGGATCACAGTACCATATATCTCTCTCTACTGTAAGGTGGACTGCAATGCCAAATATCCCTCTAATGTAAGGTAGGCCACAATGCCAAATGTACTATTAAGGTGGACGACAATACCTTATCTCCCTTCAACGTAAGGTGGACCACAATGCCAAATCTGATTCTAATATAGGTGGGACCACAATTCCAAATCTGCCTCTAATATAGGTTGGACCACAATTCCAAATCTTCTACTAATATATTAAGGTGGGACCACAATGCCAAGTTGATTACATGCATGTCAAAACGTTTTTGTTTGTTGAACACTTCCAGGGGCGAGAAGGAAATGCGCTTTGCATTACAAACTATCTGAAATTTATCAAATAGAAGACAACTGATAGCTTGCATCTTAAGGGTGATTCGGAGGGAGGTTGGGATGTGTCAATGGCCCATCTGAGGGGTGCAGCAGATGATGATGATGGTGTTTTACATCCTGCTGAAGCTTGTTGGGTTAACTAGATTGTAATAGATTATGAGATGTCCCCATCAGTCCTATCAGTTGAGGTGTTGAGTGCGTAAAATATTTGAGGAGACGAATGTTTTAATTGTGTCAGAAATACCAGCTGTTGAAGGTCCTGACCCTCTACCATGGATATCCAGTGAAGTGAGAGAACTCAGCAAGGGTGTGAGAAATGCCATCTCCCCTCTGTGCTGCCCTGGTGTGCCACTGGTTCAATCACTAATTAGGTCTGGCATTATCAAACCACGACCATATTACAAATGTAATAGAATTCCTGGAACATTTGGGCAGACAGGGCCAGGCTTAGGAGAGCCCCCTGTCACCAGGCTGGTAATACAAGGCGACTGGATGACATTTCTATGCTATTCTGTTAAATCTGATACCCCCCTCGCTGCCCTCCTAACTGTACCTCAGGAGTCTGTGTCTGTCACTATGATTACACCCATCTTTCAGGGCTCCACTTTTAGTTGATCTATGGCTTCTTAATGTGATTATTGAGTAACTTCCATTTCACTGGTTACATATTCTTTTACCTAAAGATAACAGCGCTGAAAGACAGGTTTATCGTAAATCTCCACCGGTTCCTTTCTGGCGGATTCCTGAATAGTGTGTCATGTTCTAAGCCTTCAAATTTCTGCATAGTACAGCAAGGTGCAGGGAGAATAAGCTTTAGAATTTTGTGTTTAAAATAAAGAATCTGCTAGAAAATGTGGTTCACCAAACATGTACATGTATGATCATCTAGATTTGTAATTTGGAAGACAATACAAGAAATTTCTAGCTTCACTAGGACCATCCTGTCATTTCGTTTATTTCTTTCAATGGTGTAGTTCCTACACATTTTATTCATTTCATGCAAAATGAATGAAACTTCCTATGTTTGCCATAAAAAATGGATATATTTGGTATGTGTGGAAGAAAAAATTTTTTTGTTCCACATTATTACACACATTTTTGTACGGTATCTCCAGTTTCTGGTTATGCATTGGTAAGTTTGATTATACTTTAACCGTTGGGCAAAAAGGAACCCTATTCATTTTGAAGTGACTTACCCTAATTTTTTTTTACAAAAAATCACATTCCTGATAAAAAAGAAACATGTTGATTTTGAGGTCAAATGTTCATGCAAAGGTCAAGGTTACTGCAGCCTGAACACCAAAAAATGTTGGAAATATTGAAGTCTATGCTACATGTATAAACTCCAGTACAGGACTGCAGAGTGGGACAGAATTTCAGGTATACCTCAAGTGCATGACAATGAAGCAACATTCTGATGTCTGTCTGTCCATCCATCTGGACGTCTATTGTTCAGTTCTCCGTGTGATAATCTGGGTTCAATGAAAGGATCACAAGACAATGATGTGTCTAGACCCAGGGCTTTTCAGTGGCACAAAGGCATTGACAATAATTCAATTCCAGGAACTATTTACCGCTATCTCCATTGTATTGTAATCAATATGGATATGCTGATGCCCCAGACTTGGAACATCTGGGTTTTGAGGTCAGGGTTTGTTCACTGAACATATGAAGTTTAAGGCATTTAACTAGCATCTTTTCTCATCAGTCTACATGTATGATTGAAAATATATAAATATGTATATATATATAATAATATGCACACCAATTACTATTGTTGGAAAATCTAATTAACTAGTATATTCTAAGCGAAGTTGTTAGCCAGCAAGTGACTATGGGGATTTAACCATTTATCAAGGGACATAACTAAGTCACATATTTCATCAGTTTGAGGATCTTTTGGAATATTCTTGAAGCAGAGGATGGAGACTGAAGATACTGACAGTCTAATTACATTTATATGAAGAAACAATGATTGATGTGCCTGACATTGGTTTGAAAATTCAAGAATGGAATGATATACAGATCCCTGCTATGAAAAGAATAATATTTGAAATTCAGTTTCCAATTTATGCAAACTGCTTTTAGTATTTAGTGCATTGTTAATTGGGAAAAATGGTAGCAATCGTGTTGTTGACTGCTCCAAAGCAGTTAGCTTTATTAGATATAGTTTTGGCAGAGTTGTGGGAGTTTGATGGTTATGAAGTGGCGTGTTAGGGACATGATTTATGCCCTGCAGCCTGGGTCTGCAGAGAATATAGATGTAGCTGACATGCCAGGGACAGGAATAAGCAAGCTCTGGTAAGCTCATCTTCCTGTCTGCCAAACCTTTAATTGCCCATCTCCTGCTCCAGTGTTTTGGCTGGGGGAAAACAGTGAGCTGTACACATGTCCAAGGGTGAGCTGCGGCCATATAAACACCTGGCGCATGTCAATCAGTCGACGGATTGATTTATTGTGTCTGCCCCACTGCAAGGAAAGGAAGCCAGCAATAGTGCAAGATTACCTGGCTAATATTGCTAATAGCTATATGATATGTAACTAAATTCTGTCCGGATGCAGCAGACACTGCGCCAAGCTCGCTCAATCCATCAACATTTACTCCGATATTAATTTAATTCGCCGTTCTGCTTCAGTTGCAGATTGATTATCGCCCTGGGATTAATCCAGCGAATCAAGTTTAACCATTATTGAGCCAGCCACGGATATACATAAATACAATACAGAGAGATGTATACCCTTCACTAAATGTCTTGAGTATTGGGAATATTGTGTTGCCATGAATGGCTGCCATTTATTCCTGGCCTAATGGCCTTGCATTTATCAAGTTTTGGGATAAAACAATTTGGTCTTGAACCAAAATGTGCCAAGATATTGTCAGTTGAGCTGTTTATATTTACATGTATCAGTAATGTCATTTGCGAACTAGCCAATATTCACCAGCCAGTACTGTGCGATTCACAACTGAACAGTACTGGCAGGAAAGCTCCTGTTACCGGCAGGTTTACTGTGCAGTAACTGCACAGTCAGCATTCGCTGGTTACCAGCCACTGGGCAACTGGACAGTACCATTCATTTGGCAACTGGACGGTTACTGGTCAGTCGATACAGGTAACCATGCAGTAACGTCTGGTAACTGAACAGTATCTGCCAGTAAGCAGCCAGTTTCTGGTTCATTTTTAAATGCACATGCAGTACTGTAAGGGGACCTTTCCTGCCAGTTCTGTTCAGTTGCGGACTGCACGATACTGGTTGGTGACGGTAACCAGCTGAAGATGGCTGGTGAAAGTTTGGCTGTGTATAGGAACCAGGCAGTTCTCAAACATTGGCAACACCGCAAAAATCGCAAAGTAGTTATCATATAGCGGCTTTCAAAATACTGAAAATCCAAACAACTTCGAAGATGTTTTTGTCTCCGAGTTACATAGGCATTTGCAAACAGAAGGCATATCATGTAAAAGTCTGTGAATAATATCATACAGCATTAAGAATGAAAAGAAATTGATCATTGCCTAACCACAGCGTAACATCACATGGCAAAGACTTTCTTCTGTATGGCATTTATAAGGCATGAAGCCCCCCAAAATGTATCTATTTCAGAGAAAAGATCATTCACTGCCATGTACCCTTATAATCAGCATGGGTCATTGAAGCTACTGCAAAAAGTGTTCTTGATGGCATTGTGAAGTGTTTCTTGCAAGATATAACAACTGTCATGTTTGATTATACGGTTGAAGGTTTTTCTAGTGTAACTGATAAGCACATGCTGTCTGAGATGTAGACAGATACTGACATCCTCTAATATTTATAGGGATAATAAGCCTCCTCTTCTGGGCTGAATCCCTTGCCCAGCTGGAAGCGTGACCCCGAAAGAATGCAGTTTTCCCATCAGGCCCCATACCCCTATAGAGGCTCCTATACAGCTCCTTACAGATCATGGCATAACTGGTACAGACATATTGTACCTCTCGTCATTGTTTATTAATTTCTAGCCGATGTGTATACATTTTTGAGTTTGTATCCCGTGAATGTATGGTTTAAGAACATAGCCACATCTGCTGCAAATATGTCAAACTTCCTTTTGCGACAAACAAAGGAAAAACATGTTTGCTCCTTTCCTTACACAATGCAGTCTTTACTAGCTATTGTTATGTATATCACCTTCAGTCATTCAATGTTGAAATATAGTCGAAATATACATGTGGTACAGGAATAGATCTCCGTCCAATAAAGATGAACTGCAAAGGTGCCAAAAGTGTTTGTTGTGTTTCATTTTTGTGAGATAAACGTAACTTTCACAGGATAACTTGTTATCTTCATAACAGGAAAATGCGATGAATAAAAATGTTTGTGATCACGATAAAAATCTGAGCACTGAATATGACACTGATTAGCTCCCTTGGGTAATGATCTCATTTATGATTTAGTGTGGTCGTGATGTGGCACAATGACATCTCTCACTCAAGAGACAAAATCACGGCACAGCATTTTTGTTCTCGCAAATAAGGCACAAAAAGTTGAAACTACATGTAACTTTCCTCTGTAGTTTTTTTTTCCTCAACAAGCTTAGGAATGGGAACAAGTGGGATCCTGTGCAGTTCCCCTTTAAACAATTATCTTTCATGGAATGGGCCTTGAAGTAGCCATTTTGAATGATGCCAGCAAGCTAGACAGCAGGAAGTTTCTGACAACAATTATTCATATTTCTCTTTGTTCATCCAGAAACACATGTACATACATGTGCACACTTCCGTGATAACCAAGAAAGAATTTTCCTGGACAGTGGACTGGTCATTACATACTAAGTGACTTTGATTTTCAGGAAACTTAAAATTCATGTTATGATGTATTCCAGAAACAAATGCCATTCATGATGTGTCCCTGCCATTGGACAACCACAGAAATCTGACATCCTCCTCCCCGAGACCTTAACTTGAGTGTATAAATTTCCTCTTTGCCTCATAACTAACAGCAAATAAAACTTTTTTCAGTAAGGTAGCTCTTAATAGCTTAATTTGAGCTTGAAATCAATTAAGTGGGACACAAAGGATTCAATCACTTTGTAGAGAGGCCTATTGATCGTGCTTCATCAATAGTCTTCTGTGTTGATGGCTCATTATCTCCCTTGTGTGGAACATTTCTCCATCTCCTCTTGTCAGTTCTGTCTTTTTTACTGCTTCGCAATATCACCACCTGCTTGGAGAATCCTTGCAATGCCCTCATGAACCATTCTACCTCTTTGGTGGCCAGAGCTCCAATTTGGAAGCGAATCTCGTCCTGACATTGGTCGTAATTGATAAGCCACTCAAAGAGCTTTTGAAGGGATTCCTGGCAGAGCTTTTGATGGTCAGGTTAAAAGCCTTGTGTTGTTTTGTCTTGTTAAGATCCCTGTATGTTATTAGCCCGTCTCTCTTTGTAAACAGCCTGGTGTTTGTCAGTCCATGTCTAGATAACTCCGCTCTACGTTTGTCCATCAGCTTGAAATGAAAGAGTTGATAGCTGAAAAATCACAGTCTTACCCCAAACTTGACAACCTTCAGGAGGTGTAGATGTACTGCATGGTTTCATCAATCAGTGTTCAAAGGAATTCTACCACTTAAATTATTATCTATGATTGAGCAACGGTTTTATTGATTAATTGTGAAATAAAACCTGTACATGATCCCGCGCATATATACATATAGTTCCCAGGGGTTTTTCTAGACAGTTTTTTATCGTGGTATTCCCGATGAAAACGAATTTGAATTGAGTTTTTGCGATTTTTTCAAAATTGAGTTTTGGGCTAGAAATTCAGTTTTCTGGGTTTTTTTGGGAAGTGCGCGCCATAGGCGCGGGAAAAAATTGAGTTTTTTTCATAAAAGATTGAGTTTATGTAAGACCAGGCCGAACAAAAATGCCCCGATCACGGGAAAGTTACCGGAACCGAAAGTCCACAACACAAGGTCGTCGTTGTTGTTCGTGTCACCTTCGTCTCTATGCCAATAAATGTCTGTAGGAGAGCCACTCTTCATGTCATCTCTGCCACTTCCCGGTTTTTCGTATGTTTGTTTAGCCGCAGACACCGCGTCTCGTCTGGGATATCCAGTGAAAATGAAACCCACTCAAGAAGCTTTCGCGGAGATTATTTTACTTGACGTTGACTGCAGCGCCCCTTTATGAGGCGCCGTTTGTGACAATATTGTCAACGACAAATATATAGAGTTAAAACCAAAATATAAAGTCGCCGTTTGTGAAAATATTGTCAAACACAAATATATAGTTAAAACCTTTGTAAATATATATAAAACGAAATAAATAGGGCCTATATATAAAGTTATTTTTTTTTTATTTTTAAAAATATTTTTTTAACATAAATAACGATAGGAAGTTAAGACGTTAAATTTAACGTAAATATAAAGTACACGAACAAACTTAAATAAAGTGTACATGTAAACCGGATATGCCCAAAGGAAGCTGCGCAATCGATGTGCGCGCGAGTGATACTGGTTAATCAAAACTGCAACTGGGTTCTGAAGCGAAACTATGACAGCGGTGAAAGCCACTCGCATGTCACAGATGTGGCGAATCAAACAATAAGATCACGTACCTGAACATATTTCAGCTCACTGCCATTATAATTTAGTAGAGGCCTATTCCAATTTTCAACAATTACTGTTATCATTTACAATCGTACTTCAGAGTTATCACATCAATTAGATATAAATACATCTACTTATAAATCAACATAAGATATCCTAGCCTGCAGCCAATATCACGGCCTGTCCCTTAGATGTTCAATCTACGATTCCGCCGGCCAAGTCGCTGGTTGCTATTTGCCGCATAAAAACATCAACAGAAGTTGAAATAAAACATGCGCAATAACGATGCATTAATTATGCGCAACACAAATATTAGGCAATTTGAAATCATACTGAATATGAGCATATTTCATTGATCAGAATATGATCATTCATAGCCTAGTTATAGGATTTGGAATTATATTGTCGTTTTGTATATTTTATCGTTTTTCGATAATTTCCGAATTTTCAAACAAGACAAAAATTTGCAGGGAACTTGGTATAAGTACAGCGAATGTGGAAACTAATGGGTCATGAGGAACCGGTTGCACTATGCTGGTATCATCAAACGTACCGCTCTCAAATTATGAAAGAACCATGGCGTATACTGTGGGAACCACCAGTGTGGATTGTACCGTTGCGTTCACCGTTCCTTATTTTCATTATCGAGATAATTTATTATAGCATGATACGCTTACTTTTTAGGTTTTAAGTTAGTATAACGTAAGTAGAATAAAATAAACTGTTGATATTCGTAAGCGCTAGGTACTGGGTTCAATCCCTGGCCGGGTCATACCAAAGACTTGAAAAATGGAACTTGTTGCTTCCTCGCTTACGCTCAGTATTAACTCTTTCCCCCTTAGACTTGTGGGGAATATTCTCTCTCTGACCCATAATAGATTTGTAATGGCGTAGGTCTTTAACCCATGGAGACATTTAAATTTTCATACCTCTCCCGCGATGTAAAATATCCCGTTTTATGTCCCATGTCATGTGGAGAAATATTTACCAATGGTCTTCCACAGACCCATTCTACGTAATTTGTTCACGTTTTATACCAATATCAGCAACATTTATTCTAAAAATTAGTAATCTTGCGAGAAAATGTGTTGTGTCTGCTTTCCGTCTGTTGGAAATCACGAAAAAGGCGAAGAAATTGTCGCATTTTAGTCACGTTTTGCAGCGTTCTGTTGTTGTTGTTTCGCTGTAATTCCTATGTTATCGTGTACCAGAGTAAAGCTAATTCTCCCTAGCTTCGGGATTTGACAGAAACATAACGATATGGCAGGTTTTGAACGAGATTAAACTGAAAAAGTCCCATATACTTCCGGGAAGCAGAATGACGATGATAATAAATATTCATAAGGTTAAAATTAGAATGCTCACTGATTGGCCAAGGTTGATAAAAGGCCCGGCGTGATTGGAGGAAGAGGTCACGTGGTGACGCAGTCGCTATGGTCACTGTCGGACAAAGAACCGGCTGGGAAAGAATGGCGGATAAGACATTCACCGCGAAGACAACAGGTCGTGGGAAAATATGTAAAATAAACTCAGATGGGCAGATTTGACAATCAATTTGAGAATAAGCTTTAGAATTTTGTGTTTAAAATAAAGAATCTGCTAGAAAATGTGGTTCACCAAACATGTACATGTATGATCATCTAGATTTGTAACTTGGAAGGCAATACAAGAAATTTCTAGCTTCACTAGGACCATCCTGTCATTTCGTTTATTTCTTTCAATGGTGTAGTTCCTACACATTTTATTCATTTCATGCAAAATGAATGAAACTTCCTATGTTTGCCATAAAAAATGGATATATTTGGTATGTGTGGAAGAAAAAATTTTTTTGTTCCACATTATTACACACATTTTTGTACGGTATCTCCAGTTTCTGGTTATGCATTGGTAAGTTTGATTATACTTTAACCGTTGGGCAAAAAGGAACCCTATTCATTTTGAAGTGACTTACCCTAATTTTTTTTTACAAAAAATCACATTCCTGATAAAAAAGAAACATGTTGATTTTGAGGTCAAATGTTCATGCAAAGGTCAAGGTTACTGCAGCCTGAACACCAAAAAATGTTGGAAATATTGAAGTCTATGCTACATGTATAAACTCCAGTACAGGACTGCAGAGTGGGACAGAATTTCAGGTATACCTCAAGTGCATGACAATGAAGCAACATTCTGATGTCTGTCTGTCCATCCATCTGGACGTCTATTGTTCAGTTCTCCGTGTGATAATCTGGGTTCAATGAAAGGATCACAAGACAATGATGTGTCTAGACCCAGGGCTTTTCAGTGGCACAAAGGCATTGACAATAATTCAATTCCAGGAACTATTTACCGCTATCTCCATTGTATTGTAATCAATATGGATATGCTGATGCCCCAGACTTGGAACATCTGGGTTTTGAGGTCAGGGTTTGTTCACTGAACATATGAAGTTTAAGGCATTTAACTAGCATCTTTTCTCATCAGTCTACATGTATGATTGAAAATATATAAATATGTATATATATATAATAATATGCACACCAATTACTATTGTTGGAAAATCTAATTAACTAGTATATTCTAAGCGAAGTTGTTAGCCAGCAAGTGACTATGGGGATTTAACCATTTATCAAGGGACATAACTAAGTCACATATTTCATCAGTTTGAGGATCTTTTGGAATATTCTTGAAGCAGAGGATGGAGACTGAAGATACTGACAGTCTAATTACATTTATATGAAGAAACAATGATTGATGTGCCTGACATTGGTTTGAAAATTCAAGAATGGAATGATATACAGATCCCTGCTATGAAAAGAATAATATTTGAAATTCAGTTTCCAATTTATGCAAACTGCTTTTAGTATTTAGTGCATTGTTAATTGGGAAAAATGGTAGCAATCGTGTTGTTGACTGCTCCAAAGCAGTTAGCTTTATTAGATATAGTTTTGGCAGAGTTGTGGGAGTTTGATGGTTATGAAGTGGCGTGTTAGGGACATGATTTATGCCCTGCAGCCTGGGTCTGCAGAGAATATAGATGTAGCTGACATGCCAGGGACAGGAATAAGCAAGCTCTGGTAAGCTCATCTTCCTGTCTGCCAAACCTTTAATTGCCCATCTCCTGCTCCAGTGTTTTGGCTGGGGGAAAACAGTGAGCTGTACACATGTCCAAGGGTGAGCTGCGGCCATATAAACACCTGGCGCATGTCAATCAGTCGACGGATTGATTTATTGTGTCTGCCCCACTGCAAGGAAAGGAAGCCAGCAATAGTGCAAGATTACCTGGCTAATATTGCTAATAGCTATATGATATGTAACTAAATTCTGTCCGGATGCAGCAGACACTGCGCCAAGCTCGCTCAATCCATCAACATTTACTCCGATATTAATTTAATTCGCCGTTCTGCTTCAGTTGCAGATTGATTATCGCCCTGGGATTAATCCAGCGAATCAAGTTTAACCATTATTGAGCCAGCCACGGATATACATAAATACAATACAGAGAGATGTATACCCTTCACTAAATGTCTTGAGTATTGGGAATATTGTGTTGCCATGAATGGCTGCCATTTATTCCTGGCCTAATGGCCTTGCATTTATCAAGTTTTGGGATAAAACAATTTGGTCTTGAACCAAAATGTGCCAAGATATTGTCAGTTGAGCTGTTTATATTTACATGTATCAGTAATGTCATTTGCGAACTAGCCAATATTCACCAGCCAGTACTGTGCGATTCACAACTGAACAGTACTGGCAGGAAAGCTCCTGTTACCGGCAGGTTTACTGTGCAGTAACTGCACAGTCAGCATTCGCTGGTTACCAGCCACTGGGCAACTGGACAGTACCATTCATTTGGCAACTGGACGGTTACTGGTCAGTCGATACAGGTAACCATGCAGTAACGTCTGGTAACTGAACAGTATCTGCCAGTAAGCAGCCAGTTTCTGGTTCATTTTTAAATGCACATGCAGTACTGTAAGGGGACCTTTCCTGCCAGTTCTGTTCAGTTGCGGACTGCACGATACTGGTTGGTGACGGTAACCAGCTGAAGATGGCTGGTGAAAGTTTGGCTGTGTATAGGAACCAGGCAGTTCTCAAACATTGGCAACACCGCAAAAATCGCAAAGTAGTTATCATATAGCGGCTTTCAAAATACTGAAAATCCAAACAACTTCGAAGATGTTTTTGTCTCCGAGTTACATAGGCATTTGCAAACAGAAGGCATATCATGTAAAAGTCTGTGAATAATATCATACAGCATTAAGAATGAAAAGAAATTGATCATTGCCTAACCACAGCGTAACATCACATGGCAAAGACTTTCTTCTGTATGGCATTTATAAGGCATGAAGCCCCCCAAAATGTATCTATTTCAGAGAAAAGATCATTCACTGCCATGTACCCTTATAATCAGCATGGGTCATTGAAGCTACTGCAAAAAGTGTTCTTGATGGCATTGTGAAGTGTTTCTTGCAAGATATAACAACTGTCATGTTTGATTATACGGTTGAAGGTTTTTCTAGTGTAACTGATAAGCACATGCTGTCTGAGATGTAGACAGATACTGACATCCTCTAATATTTATAGGGATAATAAGCCTCCTCTTCTGGGCTGAATCCCTTGCCCAGCTGGAAGCGTGACCCCGAAAGAATGCAGTTTTCCCATCAGGCCCCATACCCCTATAGAGGCTCCTATACAGCTCCTTACAGATCATGGCATAACTGGTACAGACATATTGTACCTCTCGTCATTGTTTATTAATTTCTAGCCGATGTGTATACATTTTTGAGTTTGTATCCCGTGAATGTATGGTTTAAGAACATAGCCACATCTGCTGCAAATATGTCAAACTTCCTTTTGCGACAAACAAAGGAAAAACATGTTTGCTCCTTTCCTTACACAATGCAGTCTTTACTAGCTATTGTTATGTATATCACCTTCAGTCATTCAATGTTGAAATATAGTCGAAATATACATGTGGTACAGGAATAGATCTCCGTCCAATAAAGATGAACTGCAAAGGTGCCAAAAGTGTTTGTTGTGTTTCATTTTTGTGAGATAAACGTAACTTTCACAGGATAACTTGTTATCTTCATAACAGGAAAATGCGATGAATAAAAATGTTTGTGATCACGATAAAAATCTGAGCACTGAATATGACACTGATTAGCTCCCTTGGGTAATGATCTCATTTATGATTTAGTGTGGTCGTGATGTGGCACAATGACATCTCTCACTCAAGAGACAAAATCACGGCACAGCATTTTTGTTCTCGCAAATAAGGCACAAAAAGTTGAAACTACATGTAACTTTCCTCTGTAGTTTTTTTTTCCTCAACAAGCTTAGGAATGGGAACAAGTGGGATCCTGTGCAGTTCCCCTTTAAACAATTATCTTTCATGGAATGGGCCTTGAAGTAGCCATTTTGAATGATGCCAGCAAGCTAGACAGCAGGAAGTTTCTGACAACAATTATTCATATTTCTCTTTGTTCATCCAGAAACACATGTACATACATGTGCACACTTCCGTGATAACCAAGAAAGAATTTTCCTGGACAGTGGACTGGTCATTACATACTAAGTGACTTTGATTTTCAGGAAACTTAAAATTCATGTTATGATGTATTCCAGAAACAAATGCCATTCATGATGTGTCCCTGCCATTGGACAACCACAGAAATCTGACATCCTCCTCCCCGAGACCTTAACTTGAGTGTATAAATTTCCTCTTTGCCTCATAACTAACAGCAAATAAAACTTTTTTCAGTAAGGTAGCTCTTAATAGCTTAATTTGAGCTTGAAATCAATTAAGTGGGACACAAAGGATTCAATCACTTTGTAGAGAGGCCTATTGATCGTGCTTCATCAATAGTCTTCTGTGTTGATGGCTCATTATCTCCCTTGTGTGGAACATTTCTCCATCTCCTCTTGTCAGTTCTGTCTTTTTTACTGCTTCGCAATATCACCACCTGCTTGGAGAATCCTTGCAATGCCCTCATGAACCATTCTACCTCTTTGGTGGCCAGAGCTCCAATTTGGAAGCGAATCTCGTCCTGACATTGGTCGTAATTGATAAGCCACTCAAAGAGCTTTTGAAGGGATTCCTGGCAGAGCTTTTGATGGTCAGGTTAAAAGCCTTGTGTTGTTTTGTCTTGTTAAGATCCCTGTATGTTATTAGCCCGTCTCTCTTTGTAAACAGCCTGGTGTTTGTCAGTCCATGTCTAGATAACTCCGCTCTACGTTTGTCCATCAGCTTGAAATGAAAGAGTTGATAGCTGAAAAATCACAGTCTTACCCCAAACTTGACAACCTTCAGGAGGTGTAGATGTACTGCATGGTTTCATCAATCAGTGTTCAAAGGAATTCTACCACTTAAATTATTATCTATGATTGAGCAACGGTTTTATTGATTAATTGTGAAATAAAACCTGTACATGATCCCGCGCATATATACATATAGTTCCCAGGGGTTTTTCTAGACAGTTTTTTATCGTGGTATTCCCGATGAAAACGAATTTGAATTGAGTTTTTGCGATTTTTTCAAAATTGAGTTTTGGGCTAGAAATTCAGTTTTCTGGGTTTTTTTGGGAAGTGCGCGCCATAGGCGCGGGAAAAAATTGAGTTTTTTTCATAAAAGATTGAGTTTATGTAAGACCAGGCCGAACAAAAATGCCCCGATCACGGGAAAGTTACCGGAACCGAAAGTCCACAACACAAGGTCGTCGTTGTTGTTCGTGTCACCTTCGTCTCTATGCCAATAAATGTCTGTAGGAGAGCCACTCTTCATGTCATCTCTGCCACTTCCCGGTTTTTCGTATGTTTGTTTAGCCGCAGACACCGCGTCTCGTCTGGGATATCCAGTGAAAATGAAACCCACTCAAGAAGCTTTCGCGGAGATTATTTTACTTGACGTTGACTGCAGCGCCCCTTTATGAGGCGCCGTTTGTGACAATATTGTCAACGACAAATATATAGAGTTAAAACCAAAATATAAAGTCGCCGTTTGTGAAAATATTGTCAAACACAAATATATAGTTAAAACCTTTGTAAATATATATAAAACGAAATAAATAGGGCCTATATATAAAGTTATTTTTTTTTAATTTTTATAAATATATTTTTAACATAAATAACGATAGGAAGTTAAGACGTTAAATTTAACGTAAATATAAAGTACACGAACAAACTTAAATAAAGTGTACATGTAAACCGGATCGATGTGCGCGCGAGTGATACTGGTTAATCAAAACTGCAACTGGGTTCTGAAGCGAAACTATGACAGCGGTGAAAGCCACTCGCATGTCACAGATGTGGCGAATCAAACAATAAGATCACGTACCTGAACATATTTCAGCTCACTGCCATTATAATTTAGTAGAGGCCTATTCCAATTTTCAACAATTACTGTTATCATTTACAATCGTACTTCAGAGTTATCACATCAATTAGATATAAATACATCTACTTATAAATCAACATAAGATATCTTAGCCTGCAGCTAATATCACGGCCTGTCCCTTAGATGTTCAATCTACGATTCCGCCGGCCAAGTCGCTGGTTGCTATTTGCCGCATAAAAACATCAACAGAAGTTGAAATAAAACATGCGCAATAACGATGCATTATGCGCAATACAAATATTAGGCAATTTGAAATCATACTGAATATGAGCATATTTCATTGATCAGAATATGATCATTCATAGCCTAGTTATAGGATTTGGAATTATATTGTCGTTTTGTATATTTTATCGTTTTTCGATAATTTCCGAATTTTCAAACAAGACAAAAATTTGCAGGGAACTTGGTATAAGTACAGCGAATGTGGAAACTAATGGGTCATGAGGAACCGGTTGCACTATGCTGGTATCATCAAACGTACCGCTCTCAAATTATGAAAGAACCATGGCGTATACTGTGGGAACCACCAGTGTGGATTGTACCGTTGCGTTCACCGTTCCTTATTTTCATTATCGAGATAATTTATTATAGCATGATACGCTTACTTTTTAGGTTTTAAGTTAGTATAACGTAAGTAGAATAAAATAAACTGTTGATATTCGTAAGCGCTAGGTACTGGGTTCAATCCCTGGCCGGGTCATACCAAAGACTTGAAAAATGGAACTTGTTGCTTCCTCGCTTACGCTCAGTATTAACTCTTTCCCCCTTAGACTTGTGGGGAATATTCTCTCTCTGACCCATAATAGATTTGTAATGGCGTAGGTCTTTAACCCATGGAGACATTTAAATTTTCATACCTCTCCCGCGATGTAAAATATCCCGTTTTATGTCCCATGTCATGTGGAGAAATATTTACCAATGGTCTTCCACAGACCCATTCTACGTAATTTGTTCACGTTTTATATCAATATCAGCAACATTTATTCTAAAAATTAGTAATCTTGCGAGAAAATGTGTTGTGTCTGCTTTCCGTCTGTTGGAAATCACGAAAAAGGCGAAGAAATTGTCGCATTTTAGTCACGTTTTGCAGCGTTCTGTTGTTGTTGTTTCGCTGTAATTCCTATGTTATCGTGTACCAGAGTAAAGCTAATTCTCCCTAGCTTCGGGATTTGACAGAAACATAACGATATGGCAGGTTTTGAACGAGATTAAACTGAAAAAGTCCCATATACTTCCGGGAAGCAGAATGACGATGATAATAAATATTCATAAGGTTAAAATTAGAATGCTCACTGATTGGCCAAGGTTGATAAAAGGCCCGGCGTGATTGGAGGAAGAGGTCACGTGGTGACGCAGTCGCTATGGTCACTGTCGGACAAAGAACCGGCTGGGAAAGAATGGCGGATAAGACATTCACCGCGAAGACAACAGGTCGTGGGAAAATATGTAAAATAAACTCAGATGGGCAGATTTGACAATCAATTTGAGAATAAGCTTTAGAATTTTGTGTTTAAAATAAAGAATCTGCTAGAAAATGTGGTTCACCAAACATGTACATGTATGATCATCTAGATTTGTAACTTGGAAGGCAATACAAGAAATTTCTAGCTTCACTAGGACCATCCTGTCATTTCGTTTATTTCTTTCAATGGTGTAGTTCCTACACATTTTATTCATTTCATGCAAAATGAATGAAACTTCCTATGTTTGCCATAAAAAATGGATATATTTGGTATGTGTGGAAGAAAAAATTTTTTTGTTCCACATTATTACACACATTTTTGTACGGTATCTCCAGTTTCTGGTTATGCATTGGTAAGTTTGATTATACTTTAACCGTTGGGCAAAAAGGAACCCTATTCATTTTGAAGTGACTTACCCTAATTTTTTTTTACAAAAAATCACATTCCTGATAAAAAAGAAACATGTTGATTTTGAGGTCAAATGTTCATGCAAAGGTCAAGGTTACTGCAGCCTGAACACCAAAAAATGTTGGAAATATTGAAGTCTATGCTACATGTATAAACTCCAGTACAGGACTGCAGAGTGGGACAGAATTTCAGGTATACCTCAAGTGCATGACAATGAAGCAACATTCTGATGTCTGTCTGTCCATCCATCTGGACGTCTATTGTTCAGTTCTCCGTGTGATAATCTGGGTTCAATGAAAGGATCACAAGACAATGATGTGTCTAGACCCAGGGCTTTTCAGTGGCACAAAGGCATTGACAATAATTCAATTCCAGGAACTATTTACCGCTATCTCCATTGTATTGTAATCAATATGGATATGCTGATGCCCCAGACTTGGAACATCTGGGTTTTGAGGTCAGGGTTTGTTCACTGAACATATGAAGTTTAAGGCATTTAACTAGCATCTTTTCTCATCAGTCTACATGTATGATTGAAAATATATAAATATGTATATATATATAATAATATGCACACCAATTACTATTGTTGGAAAATCTAATTAACTAGTATATTCTAAGCGAAGTTGTTAGCCAGCAAGTGACTATGGGGATTTAACCATTTATCAAGGGACATAACTAAGTCACATATTTCATCAGTTTGAGGATCTTTTGGAATATTCTTGAAGCAGAGGATGGAGACTGAAGATACTGACAGTCTAATTACATTTATATGAAGAAACAATGATTGATGTGCCTGACATTGGTTTGAAAATTCAAGAATGGAATGATATACAGATCCCTGCTATGAAAAGAATAATATTTGAAATTCAGTTTCCAATTTATGCAAACTGCTTTTAGTATTTAGTGCATTGTTAATTGGGAAAAATGGTAGCAATCGTGTTGTTGACTGCTCCAAAGCAGTTAGCTTTATTAGATATAGTTTTGGCAGAGTTGTGGGAGTTTGATGGTTATGAAGTGGCGTGTTAGGGACATGATTTATGCCCTGCAGCCTGGGTCTGCAGAGAATATAGATGTAGCTGACATGCCAGGGACAGGAATAAGCAAGCTCTGGTAAGCTCATCTTCCTGTCTGCCAAACCTTTAATTGCCCATCTCCTGCTCCAGTGTTTTGGCTGGGGGAAAACAGTGAGCTGTACACATGTCCAAGGGTGAGCTGCGGCCATATAAACACCTGGCGCATGTCAATCAGTCGACGGATTGATTTATTGTGTCTGCCCCACTGCAAGGAAAGGAAGCCAGCAATAGTGCAAGATTACCTGGCTAATATTGCTAATAGCTATATGATATGTAACTAAATTCTGTCCGGATGCAGCAGACACTGCGCCAAGCTCGCTCAATCCATCAACATTTACTCCGATATTAATTTAATTCGCCGTTCTGCTTCAGTTGCAGATTGATTATCGCCCTGGGATTAATCCAGCGAATCAAGTTTAACCATTATTGAGCCAGCCACGGATATACATAAATACAATACAGAGAGATGTATACCCTTCACTAAATGTCTTGAGTATTGGGAATATTGAGTTGCCATGAATGGCTGCCATTTATTCCTGGCCTAATGGCCTTGCATTTATCAAGTTTTGGGATAAAACAATTTGGTCTTGAACCAAAATGTGCCAAGATATTGTCAGTTGAGCTGTTTATATTTACATGTATCAGTAATGTCATTTGCGAACTAGCCAATATTCACCAGCCAGTACTGTGCGATTCACAACTGAACAGTACTGGCAGGAAAGCTCCTGTTACCGGCAGGTTTACTGTGCAGTAACTGCACAGTCAGCATTCGCTGGTTACCAGCCACTGGGCAACTGGACAGTACCATTCATTTGGCAACTGGACGGTTACTGGTCAGTCGATACAGGTAACCATGCAGTAACGTCTGGTAACTGAACAGTATCTGCCAGTAAGCAGCCAGTTTCTGGTTCATTTTTAAATGCACATGCAGTACTGTAAGGGGACCTTTCCTGCCAGTTCTGTTCAGTTGCGGACTGCACGATACTGGTTGGTGACGGTAACCAGCTGAAGATGGCTGGTGAAAGTTTGGCTGTGTATAGGAACCAGGCAGTTCTCAAACATTGGCAACACCGCAAAAATCGCAAAGTAGTTATCATATAGCGGCTTTCAAAATACTGAAAATCCAAACAACTTCGAAGATGTTTTTGTCTCCGAGTTACATAAGCATTTGCAAACAGAAGGCATATCATGTAAAAGTCTGTGAATAATATCATACAGCATTAAGAATGAAAAGAAATTGATCATTGCCTAACCACAGCGTAACATCACATGGCAAAGACTTTCTTCTGTATGGCATTTATAAGGCATGAAGCCCCCCAAAATGTATCTATTTCAGAGAAAAGATCATTCACTGCCATGTACCCTTATAATCAGCATGGGTCATTGAAGCTACTGCAAAAAGTGTTCTTGATGGCATTGTGAAGTGTTTCTTGCAAGATATAACAACTGTCATGTTTGATTATACGGTTGAAGGTTTTTCTAGTGTAACTGATAAGCACATGCTGTCTGAGATGTAGACAGATACTGACATCCTCTAATATTTATAGGGATAATAAGCCTCCTCTTCTGGGCTGAATCCCTTGCCCAGCTGGAAGCGTGACCCCGAAAGAATGCAGTTTTCCCATCAGGCCCCATACCCCTATAGAGGCTCCTATACAGCTCCTTACAGATCATGGCATAATCATGGCATAACTGGTACAGACATATTGTACCTCTCGTCATTGTTTATTAATTTCTAGCCGATGTGTATACATTTTTGAGTTTGTATCCCGTGAATGTATGGTTTAAGAACATAGCCACATCTGCTGCAAATATGTCAAACTTCCTTTTGCGACAAACAAAGGAAAAACATGTTTGCTCCTTTCCTTACACAATGCAGTCTTTACTAGCTATTGTTATGTATATCACCTTCAGTCATTCAATGTTGAAATATAGTCGAAATATACATGTGGTACAGGAATAGATCTCCGTCCAATAAAGATGAACTGCAAAGGTGCCAAAAGTGTTTGTTGTGTTTCATTTTTGTGAGATAAACGTAACTTTCACAGGATAACTTGTTATCTTCATAACAGGAAAATGCGATGAATAAAAATGTTTGTGATCACGATAAAAATCTGAGCACTGAATATGACACTGATTAGCTCCCTTGGGTAATGATCTCATTTATGATTTAGTGTGGTCGTGATGTGGCACAATGACATCTCTCACTCAAGAGACAAAATCACGGCACAGCATTTTTGTTCTCGCAAATAAGGCACAAAAAGTTGAAACTACATGTAACTTTCCTCTGTAGTTTTTTTTTCCTCAACAAGCTTAGGAATGGGAACAAGTGGGATCCTGTGCAGTTCCCCTTTAAACAATTATCTTTCATGGAATGGGCCTTGAAGTAGCCATTTTGAATGATGCCAGCAAGCTAGACAGCAGGAAGTTTCTGACAACAATTATTCATATTTCTCTTTGTTCATCCAGAAACACATGTACATACATGTGCACACTTCCGTGATAACCAAGAAAGAATTTTCCTGGACAGTGGACTGGTCATTACATACTAAGTCACTTTGATTTTCAGGAAACTTAAAATTCATGTTATGATGTATTCCAGAAACAAATGCCATTCATGATGTGTCCCTGCCATTGGACAACCACAGAAATCTGACATCCTCCTCCCCGAGACCTTAACTTGAGTGTATAAATTTCCTCTTTGCCTCATAACTAACAGCAAATAAAACTTTTTTCAGTAAGGTAGCTCTTAATAGCTTAATTTGAGCTTGAAATCAATTAAGTGGGACACAAAGGATTCAATCACTTTGTAGAGAGGCCTATTGATCGTGCTTCATCAATAGTCTTCTGTGTTGATGGCTCATTATCTCCCTTGTGTGGAACATTTCTCCATCTCCTCTTGTCAGTTCTGTCTTTTTTACTGCTTCGCAATATCACCACCTGCTTGGAGAATCCTTGCAATGCCCTCATGAACCATTCTACCTCTTTGGTGGCCAGAGCTCCAATTTGGAAGCGAATCTCGTCCTGACATTGGTCGTAATTGATAAGCCACTCAAAGAGCTTTTGAAGGGATTCCTGGCAGAGCTTTTGATGGTCAGGTTAAAAGCCTTGTGTTGTTTTGTCTTGTTAAGATCCCTGTATGTTATTAGCCCGTCTCTCTTTGTAAACAGCCTGGTGTTTGTCAGTCCATGTCTAGATAACTCCGCTCTACGTTTGTCCATCATCAGCTTGAAATGAAAGAGTTGATAGCTGAAAAATCACAGTCTTACCCCAAACTTGACAACCTTCGGGAGGTGTAGATGTACTGCACGGTTTCATCAATCAGTGTTCAAAGGAATTCTACCACTTAAATTATTATCTATGATTGAGCAACGGTTTTATTGATTAATTGTGAAATAAAACCTGTACATGATCCCGCGCATATATACATATAGTTCCCAGGGGTTTTTCTAGACAGTTTTTTATCGTGGTATTCCCGATGAAAACGAATTTGAATTGAGTTTTTGCGATTTTTTCAAAATTGAGTTTTGGGCTAGAAATTCAGTTTTCTGGTTTTTTGGGGGAAGTGCGCGCCATAGGCGCGGGAAAAAATTGAGTTTTTTTCATAAAAGATTGAGTTTATGTAAGACCGGGCCGAACAAAAATGCCCCGATCACGGGAAAGTTATCCGGAACCGAAAGTTCACAACACAAGGTTGTTGTTGTTGTTCGTGTCACCTTCGTCTCTATGCCAATAAATGTCTGTAGGAGAGCCACTCTTCATGTCATCTCTGCCACTTCCCGGTTTTTTCGTATGTTTGTTTAGCCACAGACACCGCGTCTCGTCTGGGATATCCAGTGAAAATGAAACCCACTCAAGAAGCTTTCGCGGAGATTATTTTTCTTGACGTTGACTGCAGCGCCCCTTCAATGTCGTAATATCATACGATACGTTTTACGTTATTAAATCTTATGACAAGGGAGGCAATTCAGCGCCATTTTCTTCAGCTCAACACGTGGGACACGCTTGACAGTCGTAAGCGAGAAAATCTCAACAAGAACACAAATGAAAAATATATTTGTCATACTTTTCAACTTCTTTGATCTGTTGGAACTTTGTTTGAACGCGTATAATATCTACCTCACGTCGAAGTGAAGTGCCCCGCCCTGTGTTTTGTGGTGGAAAACAAGCAACATGCAACCTCTGCCCTGGCCTTGTTGTTACGGTAAATTGAGAATTTTTCGTTTAAGACTCCAAAACTAACGAATGAATTATTGCTGGGACGAATATTAAAGGGATATGAAACGTACCCCAACATCAAAGGCGCCGCCGCGAGCTCCCGCTGAACGTATGTCTCGCCTGCCAGGTCTCGCGCTCTACGCGCGTGAGCCTTTGCATCGCCTAGTTTTCGTCACGAATTCATTCCAGATTTTACCAGATTTATAGACGTTCTTCTGCAGTAATTTGCATCAGATTATTTGATCGAGACGGGTACTATTTGAGAGAAGAAACTTTTGAGGGATTTTCATCGAAAAGATGCATATTTTCATGACAACTTTCGACCGCTCTGCGCTGCCGATAACTGAGCGGCTGGAGCGGCGAGGAAAAACTCATTTTTCCCCTTCTTTGTGATCAAACTTCTCATTTATCTCAATTTTTGAAGTATATCTGTGCTAGTTTTTACAAAATATGCAAGCATGTCATTGACAGTACGCAAAATGTTTTAATTTTCCATTTTCGTTTTTGTAAATAATTGCTCGTGAAAATCGTAAAAATGCCAAATATGTAGAATTCTGAACAAATCTCACAATTCTTGTACGTTTTTGTGATTGAACTACTCTTTTGGGTCATATGTTTTTTTAGATTTTTTTTCTCTGAGCACTAGTTTTGTTTCTTGTCGTTTGCATGATGTATTCCTTTTGCCACTCGTTAAGCTGTAATGGATTTTTTTGGGGTCACCAATCTTGGCCTAAATTGAGTTGACTGACGTTCACGTTAATGGAGCCTTGTTGACAAGCACGTGTATTCGCCCAGCATTGACCAGCGAAACAGGGCGGGACTCGCAGCGAAGCACACGTGACGGTCTTTTGCGCACAAAAGCCAATCAGTGACGAGGCGTACTAATTAACCAATCACTAATCACTTATTAACATATCAATTAGCGAGACAAACCCTAGTTCAAAGAGAGGAGCCGCGTTTCATATCCCTCTATACTCGTCCCAGGTCAAACAAATGTGGATCTGTCCAATATCGGCGATGGTCCTTTACGGAGCCATACAAAAATTACAGGATACACAAACTTTACACACATATTCTTGAGGTTGTTCTATAACTATATGGCACTTTATGAATTATTATTACGAATATGAATTTTAATATTTTTGAACATTTTCCAATCTTTGGTAAGCTACCTTACAACAAAAGTTATGATTCATATATAGTGCAAGATCACAAAGATGATCTTCACTTTAGATAGGGAATCGTCCTCAATGCGTTTTTGATACACACAGCTGGTGGGGCTAATTTTTGTCTAAAAAGCACCAAATTGACCATTTGAATAGATAAAGATAAAGAATAATCAAGACCTACAGACAAACACAACCAGACTTACAGTGGTTCAAACCTGCCGTATTTTGCACTTTTCGGTGCATTTACAGTCGACATTTTCTCTCCAAAATTCTCGTTGCAAAATTATGACACCTTTAACCAAAATCATATTTAGACTTATTTGTTGGTCAAAATAGCTAAAATTGGTTTTGGTTAAAGGTGTCCTATTTTTGTAACAAGAGAAAATCCGCACCGAAAAGTGCCTAAAAATACGAAAATAAGCCAACTTACCAACTTTAGTGAGCCATAAATCCGTGTTCGTGCATCTGCAGTCCTTCATTATTTCGGGTCTTATAATTCAGCATGAAGGCTGTACAAAATGGTCCATTTCATATCCCTTTGATAAAAGTGAAAGTTTGGCCCTTCAAACCGAACAGCTTGAGGACGATTCCCTATGTCAAGCGAACACCACCATTCTTCCCAAATATGGGACTAATAAACTCCTCTGATGCAAGTAAACCCCGACATCAGTACTTTAAGTACTTTGATTTTATACTGTTATCAATGTTGCATCAGTGATACACGCATCTTTTTATTTAAAGGGTATGATATGTGGAAACAAGAAAAATAAAGAACAGGATTTGGCACTTAATAAGGTAGCATACTCCGACTTTATTAATTGTCAAGATTATGTATCAGTGTGTCTACCAGGACAATTAAATAAGATGGAAATATCATGATCGTGTGTGTGTGAAATTTGTTGATACACGCCAGTTGAATCAGACTGGAATCTGTCATGGGCTAGAAGCAATGGTGAAAGAGGCCTGCCTGTAAATAAATTATTGGAAATTATGGATGAAGATACAAAATATATCAAGTAAAACTGGTACCATAGAGAACCAGGATATTACGAACAAAATGATTATATCGATTAGTCAACTAACATTTTAGACTGGTACTACTTCAAGAAACCGTAATTGCATTTTACTCTCATTTGAAAAATAATCTCTCTATCTCATTTTTTTGGGGGGGGGGGGGAGGGGGCAGCACATCAATGCTTGTGTTGTTGGTTCATTTGCAGGTAAATTTTCACCTTAACATACATTTTAGCTTTATGTTGTTAGATGTGAAACGTGTTTAACAAATTTAGCAAACATATATGTGTGACTAAAGCAGTAGATTAGACTCGAGAAACTGTCCATAATAAGTCAGCTTTACCTATAAGCTTTAATAAACTCAAGTAATTGGATATATTTATAAATTAATTATAAATTTAATTCACAGAAAAATTGAAATATAGCATGGTACAGTTATGGAAATTGACATGGTTACATGTGATTTGCAAAACAATCTATGATTTTATCCCAGGAAATGCATGCCAAATGCTCCCCCCCCCCCTCCGCAAAATAAAATTTTGGGGGTTTGCCTGGGGAGGCGGCGCTCGTGTACATTCAGTCCTACAAATTTTCGCGGGTGTTCTCAACTGTAAAATCACCGAAGTTAAGCGACTTTGAGCCCGGACAAGACTAGAATGGGTGACCTCGTGCTGTACTGCTGGGCTGATAACTGTCCAGGATAATAGGAACTGAGGGCGACAATAGTTCCTACGCTAATGACGCACCAGCGGTGACATCTGGGAAAGTTAATAGTACCCACTGTCAATTAGACACTGCTATATAAATTCTCTCACGGTAGCACATCATCTCTCGAGTACACACTTAAATCATATCAAACCCTACTTCGTAGGTCCTGTGACGTTAGTCTCACTGCCATGTTATTACAAACACCACAAAAACAATATCATGCACTGTCTTTCTAAACAGAGATGATTATATCAAAGAGGCTAACCGGCATTCACTACATGCAAATTGACACAATAAATATTGCGGAGACACACCGATTAGTCATGGATTTTGTATGTAAATTATACAGTTCGGTAAATATCTCGGGAATTCCACGGTTATGGAATCACTGTTTGGAGAGTTTTTTTTGTCAACCCGTACTATGCCAGCGATCCGTCAATTTTGACTCGTGCACTACAGTTGCGTGACCTAGAGAACTCCATGTCCTCTGCACGCTGCCTCGGTGACTCGGTCATGCGTAATGAAATCTAAAACTGTTTCAACATCGATCATTATCAACGGTCGACATCTAATCTGTCTCCACGCCGATTTTCTGAACTGTAGAGATCAGGATACTTCAAGTGAGAAATGGAGAAAGTATTGTCGTACCAATATCTTTAGGTCAACTTTAAATGGGAATATGTTTTGTGTGTATTTTTTTTCCTCGGCGGTGATTCGTCGTGCCTTATTCCCAAAGTCGTCCAGCTTGTTCTTCCAAGGGCCAGCGAGCAAACGGCCGGCAAGTTCTAGATGTCGGTGTGTGACCTGGAAACGGGGTAGGACTCCGTATTGCGCTCAGGACAAAACAGCAAACTCATACTGAATTTCAGATACGTTATTCGGGATTCTTTATTGCGTCGTTTATTGCATACACTTACCACAAATTACCCAAACGATTATATCAAGCCTACACCAGAATACATTCCAGGCGTGACAAACTTTTCGCAGAGAACTGGACTACAGTGTACGCCAGTAACACAGCAACACAAGTTGTTGTTGTTATAATTTATCGGATAATTTTTACGAATCTTTCTTGTAAAATTTTCTGCTATGTTTTATAATTTTTTGTAATGCTCATGACTGAGTAATTTACTTCGAGAAGAATCAATAGATTCTTGTTATCTACATTCTTAACTGTCATCGGGGCGCTGTTCTCTCTGTCCGAATTCTGATTTTTGTTCTGCAATTCACATTTGTCTTGAGCTGTGATATCTTGGAGTTGAATACCCCAGCCACCAGTCAGATTTTTGGACCGGATTCGGGGCCTTCGCGCACATCGCCGGAAGTGACATCATATATAGTAAAATAGATGTTTACCGAACATTTCGATTACTTTTCAAGTCTGTATAATACCTCTGTTGACCTAGCGTTAGGAAGAATTATCTGGAGATAATTTTCCCTGTTTATCTGGACAGAGCATATGGAAAGTAGTTCGCTCATGTGCAACACTGAAGGAGTTGTTCGGTCGGATTCAAACTGAACCGTGCGTTCGTTGGTTTCCCCCTATACGTCATAGCAACGTAGTAAAGGTCAACTTCCGCTATTGGAGGCAGGGATGGTAAATGACCCTGCGAAATGGAGCATGCGCTGTGGGGAGGATGCGCTAAGTAATGACGCACCAGCGGTGACATCTGGGAAAGTTAATAGTACCCACGGTCAATTAGACACTGCTATATAAATTCTCTCACGGTAGCACATAGGGCCTCCAAGTCATCTCTCGAGTACACACTTAAATCATATCAAACCCTACTTCGTAGGTCCTGTGAAGTTAGTCACACTGCCATGTTATTACAAACACTACAAAAACAATAGCACTGTCTTTCTAAACAAAGATGATTATATCAAAGAGGCTAGCCGGCATTCACTACATGCAAACGGACACAATAAATATTGCGGAGACAAACCGACTAGTCATAGATTTTGTATGTAAATTACAGTTCGGTAAATATTTCATGAATTTCACGGTTACGGAATCACTGTTTGGAGAGTTTTTTTTTTGTCAATCCCGGCCGTACTATGCCAGCGGTCTGTCAATTTTGACTCGTGCACTACAGTTGCGTGGCCTCTCCATGACTTTGCACGCTGCCTCGGTGATTCGGTCATGCGTAATGAAATCTAAAATTGTTTCAACATCGATCATTATCAACGGTCGACATCTAATCTGTCTCCACGCCGATTTTTTTAACTGTAGAGGTCATGATACTTCAAGTGAGAAATGGAGAAAGTATTGTCGTACCAATATCTTTAGGCCAACTTTAAATGGGAATATGTTTTGTGTGTATTTTTTTTCTTCGGCGGTGATTCGTCTTGCCTTATTCCCAAAGTCATTCAGCTTGTTCTTCCAAGGGCCAGCGAGCAAACGGCCGGCAAGTTCTAGATATCGGTGTGTGACCTGGAAACGGGGTAGGACTCCGTATTGCACTCAGGACAACCGCAAACTAATACTGAATTTTAGATACGTTATTCGGGATTCTTTACTGCGTCGTTTATTGCATACACTTACCACAAATTACCCAAACGATTATATCAAGCCTACACCAGAATACATTCCAGGCGTGACAAACTTTTCGCAGAGAACTGGACTACAGTGTACGCCAGTAACACAGCAACACAAGTTGTTGTTGTTGTTATAATTTATCGGATAATTTTTACGAATCTTTCTTGTAAAATTTTCTGCTATGTTTTATAATGTTTTGTAATGCTCATGACTGAGTAATTTACTTCGAGAAGAATCAATAGATTCTTGTTATCTACATTCTTAACTGTCATCTGGTCATTTCTTAAGAAGGCGCTGTTCTCTCTGTCCGAATTCTGATTTTTGTTCTGCAATTCCCATTTGTCTTGAGCTGTGAAATCTTGGAGTTGAATACCTTTGAGTTGTATATCTTGGAGATGGTTGAATATCTTGAAGTTGAATATCTTGGAAGTTGACAATCTTGGGAGTTGAATATCTCGGAGTGGAATATCTTGGAGTTGAATATTTGTCTTTGAGTTGAATATCTATCTCGGAGTTGAATATCTTGGAGTTGAATATTTATCTCGGAGTTGAATATCTAAGAGTTGAAAATCCACCTTGGAGTTGAATATCTATCTTGGAGTTGAATATCTAAGAGTTGAATATTTACCTTGGAGGAGTTGAAGTTGAATATATTTGAGTTGAATATCTATCTTGGAGTTGTATATTTATCTTTGAGTTGAATATCTCGGAGTTGAATATCTAAGAGTTGAAAATCTACCTTGGAGTTGAATATCTATCTTGGAGTTGAATATCTAAGAGTTGAATATTTACCTTGGATGAGTTGAATATCTATCTTGGAGTTGAATATTTATCTTTGAGTTGGCAGTTTTGGAATTGATTATTTTGCTTACTTGGTATCAGGCACTGGTATACTGTACATAACAGAGTTAAAATCTTGAAAATTGGCCTCTGATTTTTCTGTTGATTAGTACAGACACAGAATTGACAAACATTTCATAAATTGCCAAATTCAACAAGCAAAGTTGGCCAGACTCTTACTGCCAGTGATCTATGCCTTTTTACATTAATTGGATTACAACTGTTACAATCAATTACCGGTTTTATAGCAATGCAGAAGAGGTCAGATCAGATCCAGGTGTACATTCTTTGCAAGTTTATGGATTATGCAGTTATTCATACGCAAGTATGATTTATCCGCTTTGATATGCCTAGCGAATGATATAGAAACTAATCCTGGCCGTTCTCCACTTGAATTATGTCTACAGCCATGTCATGGTCAGCTTCACATTTCAAGTTAAATGCTAACATTCCGTCATTTACCTTGACATACTGAATAGAGTAAAATTGTTCAAACCGGGAAACCCACGTGATGTCATATAGCCAATCAAGATAGGAGCTTGCCAACACCGTGCAGCGAGGATTTTCTTTGATGTCTGTCCGTGTGGTTTCCATATATGGCAAGTGGTGGTTGTATTGATGTTAATTCCTTCCGAGTAGCCAATCAAATTTAAATTTTTTAGAGGTCATACATTGCACTTCTCCTTATATGGACCACGGAATATTTATAGAGTGATGACATCACCAATCCCGTATTCTGATCAAATAATGTGTCGTGTTCAGCCAAGGCAACACGTGTAGTGTTCGGCGTGGATATGCGAAGATGTGTCATGGTACTTTTCCCGAAACTATTGTTCATGGCAGGTTTCATCAGGGGGATTCAGTATTTTCCAGACTCGAGAGGAAAACAGTGTATGACAAATAGCCTTTTCTTTCTTACATTTGCAGTCTTCGATGGAAGCAAATGGACACAACAAATCCTGGATAAAATACTGTTTCATGGCGATCAATTGTACTAGAAGATAAAACAGCAGGACAATGGTACAACATACAATCATTTGGCTTATCATGATCTTCCTAATTTCTTCAACCTTGTTGATAGGAACTTTTCATTGTGTGTCTGATCAAAACATACTCCGGAAGTTTTGGTGGACATTCATCTGACAATATCAACTTCTTCACATTGGAAGAAGCTTTTCTGGCAACATTCGCAGAGACTGCCTCTAATGGCATTCTGGTTTTCAAAGAAATGGCCAATTGATGCATCTGTACCATATGGGAATTCGGCTTTAAAATGGTATGGCAGTTATTAGGAAGTGGGACTTCGTCTGAAAAGTTTACGATTTCTCGTTTGGGTTTACTAACAGGGCATTCTTATGAACTATGAACGATACACTGGCGGGAAAGCATTGCTTGTGTTCCATTTGCAGAGAGCGTAACCTCGAGGTAAGCCCCGGTGTAATTTATACTTTCGCTGCCATGGGTGCATATCTTCACAGTGAAAGCGTAAGACACGCAGCGCTATATCTTAAACTTGAGTATAACCTTGCCTACCCCAACGGAAACCCGACATCAGTACTGTCAGTACTTTCATTTAAATTTTAAGCGCCTGTTAGAGAACATTTGTTTTGTCAAGTAGACGTTACTTATAATAGTTCTACCTCGCTGTAGTTCACTACAGGATCACATTAGATTGCGCGAGAACTCGCTAGGAGGCATGTGCTAACTTGTATTTTGGAGGACGTGTTTTTACACTCATGGAGAATTTCCAGATTTTCGGTGATAAAGTTGGAGTCGGAGTTGATACTCTTGCTCTGGATGATTCTGATTATTCGATGGAAAATCTCACACAGAAGGCTCCTTCTGATAAAGGAGGAACGGCTAAATCCTCGAAGTTGAGGAACACTGCTGGTAGCTCTGCGAGAGCACGTGGTTCGTCGAGTACGGCCACCATTAACAAATCTGACCTCGCTCAGGCAGATACTGGCAGAGCGGAACTAGCTTTATGCCCCACACAACCTATTCCCTCGGAAAAGAAAGCTAAATCAGCAAAAAGCCCAGATGCGATGGACGCATTGAAAAATATGCAGGGACAAATGTTGTCCGCAATGACTGATATGTCAGGTAATTTTAAAGTCCTTACGGATTTCATCTTGTCTGATAACGGCCTGAAACGACGTGCTGATTATTCTTCCTCCCCGGAGGATCAAGTGCCTGCCAAACGGCAAAAGTCCCCTGAATCTGTTGGGCTAAATTTGGACCCACGGGTGAATACCTCGGACGAGGATGCCAGGCCAGGAAAAAATCCTGATCCAATCGATGACGGTGTTTGCGACTCTGATGAAAATGTTATTGAAGATATTTCTCAGGAATATGGCAGTTCAGACAAAACGACAGCTGCAGTTGCTCCAAAGGTGGCTACGCTTGAGCAAAAGATGATGGACAGTAAGATGTCCGAAGCGAAATTGAAAGAAATTACTGGTAAATATGATCGGCCTTCAAATTGTGAAGGTTTGAACCCAGTCAAGGTTAATACAGAAATCTGGGGTAGAATTGAAGAGCCTGTGCAAACGATTGATCGCAAAATGCAGATTTTACAGGTACACATTCAAAAGGCTATGTCCGCTATTTTGCCACTTGCCGATAGTTTGGCAATGAACAAAGCTTCGGAGAGAAAAGTTAATATTAGACGCGCCACGGATGCTCTGACAATATTGGCGCAGTCTAACATAAGATCAATCTTTCGCAGGCGAGATCTGATCAGACCTCATTTGAATAAGTTTTACCAGTCTTTGTGTGGGACTGAAACGCCGGTCACTAAACTGTTATTCGGAGATGATCTCCCGAAACGTATTCGTGATATCAAAGAAACCAACCGTGTGGGTCAAAATTTGCAGAGATATTCATGCGACTCACGTGGACATAGAGGCAAATCTTACGGCCCGAACAGAAAGCCTTTTTTAGGCAGAAGAGCCTGGAAGCCAAACCGCTATCCGTACCAGGGATACAACAAAAACTCGTTCAAAAGGAAGAAGGAAGGAAGCGAGAAAACTAGAACATTTATCTCCTGAGAACGGGGAGACAGGTAAGGTCAGTTTTCCTGATTCATTTCTTTCTGGTACACAGGCTAGCCACATATATGCAACTCATATCAGTGTATGTAGCCACGACTGAGTTGCACATCCTTACTAGGACAGACATCAGTAGCGTCATTTTCTTCGTGGCCAAACATGACAAAAATGTATGATGACTATGGCATTTAACGGGTTGTAAACACGCCAAATATACTTCCCTCCCCCGACACAAAATTACCTGGCTCATTCCTGCAGCGCAAGTACACGTAAATAGCACCAACTCATGTCACTATCTTCCTATCACGTTCAAATGTTGAAAATGGCAGAAGTACAAGAAACGCTCCAATGCGCATGCACCGCTAATAACACTAACACTTTACGATGTCGTAAAGAAGAAGGCGTCATCAGCTAGCGGGCGGGGCCTAACGCACGTGGTCAAGCTCCGTCTCCGCTACCCCAGCAGCTGATGACGCCTTCTTCTTTACGACATATCGTAAAGTGTTATTTATATTTCCGCTTTGAAACGGTGCATGCGCATTGGAGCGTTTCTTGTACTGTCATTTTCAACATTTGAGCGTGATAGGAAGATAGTGACATGAGTTGGTGCTATTTACGTGTACTTACGCTACAGGAATGAGCCAGGTAATTTGTGTCGGGGGAGGGAAGTATATTTGACGTGTTTACAACCCGTTAAATGCCATAGTCATCATACATTTTTGTCATGTTTGGCCACGAAGAAAATGACGCTACTGATGTCTGTCCTGGCAAGGATGTGCAACTCAGTCGTGGCTACATACACTGAGTTGCATATATGTGGCTAGCTAGTAGTACACAGGCTAGCAAAGCATGTTGATCAGTGGGCTAAGATTACCATGGATCCCTGTGTACTGAATGCAGTTTCAGGCTATAAAATAGAGTTGTGTGCTGAACCCATTCAATTTAGAATATCTGGCCTAATCTGTTTCAATCGGACAGAATCTGAATTAATTTCAAAAGAGATTGATACTTTGTTACAGAAAGGTGTGTGATTGAACAGGTCAGAGCAAAGGACTAACTGGGTTATAATATCCCAGTTGGGTTAATATATCCAATATGGGATAGACTTGTATATCCCATAGTTTCGGGTCCGTGAAGATAAACAAGTGGATGGCGAATGTGAACAAGAATACGTTAACAACAACAACAAATTGTCTGTCAGAAAAGTCTAACGCGACCGACTTTTTTGGCACGTTTAGTTCGCCCGACTCGTTAAAAATTGTGCATTTTCATGTTCCTCGACTAAACAACCATATTTCACATTTATTACATCAAACAATGTACAATGGAGAATATAATTACAAAAACAATATTTCTTGGAACTTCCAGCAGGAGTACATAAATATTAAGGATCAGGGGATTTGAGAGATTTTGACTTTTTTTTTGTCAGGTTGAAATTTTAAAAAGGCCACTAAATTATCAAGGGCGCATTATTTCATCTCATAAAGATAGGAAACACAATTAAACACAAGAAAATAGGACAATTTTTTTTAACTAAGTCGGGAAAAATGACTCTGAGGAACAAAATTGATCAAAAATGTAGTCGATTTTTTTAAGTAAAATTTGGAAATTGAAGAAATGTGGTGACTGTTTAACTCACGAATAAAGTTGAATCATCTCTTCGTTGAGGTCAAACAGGAATGACCAACTTGAATTTGTTGGAAAATAGGATGATACACGTGGTCAAGCAAACAGAATTGTTCCGGAAAATGGCGATTCACATTTCTTCCTGCTCAGGTGAACTTTTTCCGGCCTCGATGAATTAACCCTTCGCACAAAACTGAAAACCTGTCATCAAAGTCCGTAAATTGAGGCAATGGAAAAAAAAGTCGGACCTATGATAAACTGTTTGCGAAGTCTAAAATATAAATTAAGTAGAAAAAGTCTGGAAATTTTATATAAATCATTCATTCTACCAATATTTGACTATGCCGATGTCATTTGGGACAATTGTACTCAATATCAATGTAAAATTTTAGAAAACCTACACCTAGATGCTATCAGAACAATCTGTGGTTCACCCCGAGGGGTGAGGCACGATTTATTATATGAAGAGACAGGATTCACCTCATTAGCAGTGCGTAGAAACGGAAATAAGTTAAAACTTATGTACAAAATAGTAAATCGCCAAACACCCACTATGCTTTATAATCTATTGCCCGAACAGGTTCGTGAAAACAATCGGTATCCACTGAGGAACAACCCGGATCTCCGCACATTACGCTGCAGAGGGAACCTGTATTATCAGTCGTGTATTCCCTCTGGAATTCGTCTGTGGAATAACACTGATATTACTTTACGTTCATCTCCCAATTTACATACTTTCTGTCATAAAACCTTTACCAGGCATGCAGTACCAAAACATTTTTATCTTGGTGAACGGAATCTCCAAGTTATTCATACACAGTTGAGACTAGGCTGCAGTCAGCTGAAAACCGACATGTATCACCAACATATAGCAGAGAATCCATATTGCTTATGTGGCAATTCTAATGAAACGGCGTATCATTTCTTTTTTATCTGTACAATACACAATACTCACAGGGTACAATTATTCAATGAAATCGGTCATAATGTAAATATTGATACACTGCTATTTGGTAATTCCTCAAAGAATTTTGAATATAACAGGTGCATCACTTCATTTGTGCACGACTATATCAGACGAACCGGTAGATTTAAGATATAAAGTTTAATATATGAGTTCACGTGTACTACTTTTACAACTCTCGATGATTGCCGAAATGTTTGTATTGGTGTTCCTAGAACTGTATGTAGATAGCGCACGCACTATTGTTTTTCTCACCATCTCACTAATATATAATTTACTATATATCATCGACTATATGTATTGATTAAACGACCACCTATTGTATATGTAATCTGTATATAGGGAGAGGGTTTGATATAGGCTCTGCCTGTTACCCAATCCCCATTTCCATTTATATCTTTTCATGGAAATAAAATACTGTTTAAACCAAAGTCCGTCTGAATAAGACAGTCATTCAACATGTTGTTGTTGTTTCGTATTGTTGTTGTTGTTGGCACACGGCCGTGAGGGTTAATGTCATTCATCTACACACGTTTACGCTCACCCATTTTCATCGACAAATGCTTTCAGAACATGCGATCGGAATGCAGAATCATTTAGATCGGAGGGCTACTCACCGAAATTCACTATAATACCATCTTTGTTGTCTAAATTTGATGTAATTAGACGAATGATCTTTTTTCCCTCACTTTCACCAATTATCAAATCTCGCGCGATTTCTCGTGAAGCATGAGGCAGGATATTAGAGTAAGGCGGCTTGAAAAAGTACATCTCCAGGGAGGTTTCCAAAAATGATTTTCTGCAATAAAACTGTCGAATTAAATATTTTGTATTCTAAATATCACCATATTTTACTGAATTATGATGCTTCTTTGATGTTTATACATGTTATGGACGATATCTCCGACATGCCTATTTGGGCGTATGAATATTATTCACATGTGATGGTTCACCTTGTTTGGGAAAGAAGCACGCTGTGTCACTTTCCGACCTGTGTGATTTCAAAGCGCTGAATTCGATTTCTTTGCCAACAGATGGACTTAAAAGTACGTATCTAACTGTGTATTTGTGGAAAATTTGAATTCAATATCTGCTGTGGTTTATTTTCTATTGAATTATCTTTATTTTCTTGTGATATCGCAGGCAAAATGGCGAAATTTCAGTGGTGTTCTGTGTCCACGTGCACAGTTGAATATGTGAGTACGGCCACGTGCTTCAGGCGAAATGGATAATTTTGCTCGTTGGACCTCCAAAACTTAGTCGAAAATGTCAAATATCCTGATGATCCTTAAACACACAATATTGAAGAGCAGTTGACAAAATTCTGTATAGTTTGTTTTACAACAAATAATATGTTAGATATGAAAAAGGATTTAGGAAGTATTTCTTAATATTTTTTTTTATTTCTTCAGTAATTGTCTTAGTCAGTAATTTTGTGTACCCGACATGTGGATCAAATCACAGATATGTGTCAATTCGCAATTAATTATGCAGCTTCTTGCAGAACCATGCACAATCACAACAGGCTGTGAATGAATGGACCACAATAGTCAGTTGGGGATTGAATAGAAAGAATCCAGGGCATTTCCCTCACTGACTGCACAAACTGGTATAGATGTATTAGCTTTTCAAACTAACACAGGTTGGTGACAGCATTGTGACAGCCAGGTTGGATAACTCTACATAGCTTTCCTTCATATTGGCTGACACGAATTATCGCTGCCTTGGACAATTATTTCGACATAGTAAATGATAACAAAATCTTTTAAAAATATTTTCCGATGAAATTTTCTTTTCTGAAATAGTTTTTGTTGTAGCAGTGATTTCATACAATCTTTAGGACAATCTTTCAAGATTGTGTTTTTATTCTTTGTTGACTTCTGCTGACAGTGCCGAGACGCTTTGTTTCTGTAATTATATTCTCCAGTTTACATTGTTTTTTTCAAAGGGGTATCATATTCACATTCAGCAAGGTTTGGGGAACATTTTGGTATATGATATTGGCCACCAACAGTATTGCCTATTTAGTAATCAGCTCACCGGTGATTCTATGAAAAAAGGTATAGTTGCAAATGTCACGGCAAGGCTTTGGTGTAAGACCTCCCATTCAAAAGGTAATATCCTGGACAAAAGACTGACAATACAACTTGCAGCAGATCCTTTGTTAATTATATTTCGTGAGTCTTACACCAAATCGTTGCCTATGTCACCACCTTAATTGGCAAATCCGTCATGTAAGACACATACAATAGGTGACTATATGTGGGGAACCATTCAACCAAGGAGTGAAAAGGGTCAAGTATATTGCACGCAAAGTGTTGCCGATTGAAGTTGTCTTGCATGACGGGTCTGCCCCTTAATTCCCCAGGAGTGCGCATTCTGTGGTATTGATCTTTTAATTCTTTGACCACACTGGTTCACCTAGTTCATGCTGCACAACATTAATTTTACTAACAAAGGAAAGCCTGGTTTAAAGAGAAGGCATTATTATATAGAAATGCAAAATACAGCCTGTTACGTGAGTAAAATTTTAGTCTTAGTGGCTCCAGCAGATTTTGAAATATCCAACCGTTATTCTTGCTGTGCAGTCGGATTACTAACATTTGTCCAGCTTGGGAGACGCGCTCTAATGTGGAAAATCTTCAGTCCTTGGGGTGTGCCTGCCGGGTAAGACCATCTGTTTCTTTGCTCTCTTGTCAATATTCTAGTTTAAGGATCATCAGGATATTTGACATTTTCAAAAAATTTTGCCAAGTCTAAATTTCCAAAAACGCCCCTCATCATTATAATGATGAAATTTTATGACACAATGATACCATGAGACTTTAAATGAAAAAAATATATATTTATTATTTTTTTTATTTTTTTTCAATACCTTTGACTTTGTAAGCAAAAATGTAATAAAATGACAAAGAATTTCGTGAAGCGACTTTCAGAAAATCTATACTATAACAGGCCAGGAAAGCAAAAAATAAAATGACCCAACTAAGTTTTGGAGGTCCAACGAGCGAAATTATCCATTTCGCCTGAAGCACGTGGCCGTACTCGCATATTCAACTGTGCTGTGCACGTGGACACAGAACACATTGAAATTTCGCCATTTTGCCTGCGATGTCACAAGAAAATAAAGATAATTCAATAGAAAATAAACTACAGCAGATATTAAATTCAAATTTTCCACAAATACACAGTTAGATACGTACTTTTAAGTCCATCTGTTGGCAAAGAAATCGAATTCAGCGCTTTGAAATCACACAGGTCGGAAAGTGACACAGCGTGCTTATTTCCCAAACAAGGTGACCCATCATATGTGAATAATATTCATACGCCCAAATAGGCATGTCGGAGATATCGTCCATAACATGTATAAACATCAAAGAAGCATCATAATTCAGTAAAATATGGTGATATTTAGAATACAAAATATTTAATTCGACAGTTTTATTGCAGAAAATCATTTTTGGAAACCTCCCTGGAGATGCACTTTTTCAAGCCGCATTACTCTAATATCCTGCCTCATGCTTCACGAGAAATCGCGCGAGATTTGATAATTGGTAAAAGTGAGGGGAAAAAAAGATCGTTCGTCTAATTACATCAAATTTAGACAACAAAGATGGTATTATAGTGAATTTCGGTGAGTAGCCCTCCGATCTAAATGATTCTGCATTCCGATCGCATGTTCTGAAAGCATTTGTCGATGAAAATGGGTGAGCGTAAACGTGTGTAGATGAATGACATTAACCCTCACGGCCGTGTGCCAACAACAACAACAACAATACGAAACAACAACAACATGTTGAATGACTGTCTTATTCAGACGGACTTTGATTGACAGGTGTTCAGTTTTGTGCGAGGCCGGAAAAAGTCCACCCGAGCAGGAAGAAATGTGAATCGCCATTTTTCCGAACAAATTCTGTTTGCTTGACCACGTGTAGCATCCTATTTTCCAACAACTTCAAATTGGTCATTCTTGTTTGACCTCAACGAAGAGATGATTAAACTTTATTCGTGAGTTAAACAGTCACTACATTTCTTCAATTTCCAAATTTTACTTAAAAAAATCGACTACATTTTTTATCAATGTTGTTCCACAAAGTCATTTTTCCCGACTTAGTTAAAAACAAAATCATATTTTCTTGTGTGTAATTGTGTTTCCTATCTTTAGGAGATGAAATAATGCGCCCTTGATAATTTAGTGGCCTTTTGAAAAATTCAACCTGACAAAAAAAATGTCAAAATCTCTCAAATCCCCCTGATCCTTAAGGCACTTGTAAACTAATGGTCTATTAATTTCATATTCTAGAAGTCTATTACATTACCGTCATGCAGAATACTCCTGGTATATTGATCAATTATTGTCTGCTCCCGAGGAAACTTATCTCCCCATAGTGCCCTCTGGGATCGATAGCCTCATTGAAACTGAGAATTAGTGACAGTTCTATTTTGTACACATGTACTCTCCTCAACATTTCAAAGAAGTCATTTTGCGGACCAATCTAATTCAGGACAACAGTGTAGTTTGCTGTGTATCAATTCACATATTTACAGCTAAACAATGCCGAAAAATAATAAATGGCTCTAGTAACCAACCCAAGCTCACAAATGTAGGCCTACTTAGTTCTATTGATTTGAGTGATGCCGAAAAATAAATGGCTCTGATAACCAACCCAAACCCACAAGTTTGCTTACTTCTATTGATTTGATTGATTGATTTTGGAACAGAGCCATTTGCTCTCAAAAAATCTCAATATTTTGAATTTAACAAACCACAGAACGTAGAAAATTCACACACACACATATACATTTGGTTGTCATGATGAAATATAATGCAAAAATTGAATATTTTAATAAACAGATGACAAAAAACGTGAACTTTGTCAATTTTGTTCACTTTCGAACACATTCAAATGGATTTTATGAACAGCGAGATATAAAATGAGCACTGCTGGACATCTGTTCAAAATAATGCGCAAAATATCAATTTTAACTAAAAGCTATGATCATATTAACTTTGCCTATAGTTAATGAGGGATATCTTCTTTTAATCAAAATTGCATATTTTGAAAAGTGACAACGGGTATTCTTGGTAGTTTCTAAGGGGGGATAATACCAGAAAAATAATTTGAACTTTTTTTACAGAGTGCCTTAGAAAATGTGGAATAAATGAAAAAAATAATTGGAATATTCTCTTCAAACTTTCACGTCTACCAGACACGTCTATGAGAAGGTCAAATATGCAGCAATTTGTGGAACTACAGGTATTTCTCTTTCCTCACTCCTGTAAACATCTGTTGAAGACTTCTTGGAACCTTCCAATCTGTATTTTATTCCACTTTTAAGGGGAATTAGGACTTGTGACATTTTTGAAATTTTGAAAGTCATTTTTTTCGAATTACTTCAAAGAAATAGTCATATTTTCTTGTGTTTAATTGTGTTTCCTATCTTTCTGAGATGAAATAATGCACCCTTGATAATTGAATGCCTTTTTGAAAATTTCAACCTGACAAACAAAATGCCAAAATCTCAAGTCCCCCTGATTCTTAAGCAACTCCTGGATTATCCTTCTGCTTGAACCAGTGACAGTCCAATTCGGTAAGTTCACACCATTATTTTACACCCTTCTCATGAACCTACATCATTCTTGCTACCCTTTTTGCAACACTTACAGCCAAGTCTATCATCTGTGAAAATTTCAGTGGGATACTTCAATTATTTGAGGAATTATTACAAATTTATGAAGGGACTCTGTCTAAAATCTGGAAATTATTTTTCTGGTATTATCCCCCCTTAAAGCTGACATGACCTTATTTAATGCACGAATGGCAGCGAAAAAAAAATATTCACAGATTTTAGTTCCAGTTGAATAATACCCGGCGGAACTAATCCGAGTGCCGAGTTCACGTCGCTATTCTGCCAACTTCTCAGCCGAGTACATTTGCCTTCACCGCATATATAAAGCTTGAATCGACTGAGGACCTTGCCAGACTGAACTGACACTCCTACTGTGTACATCATATTCATGTTGTCGTTGTCTCCAGCCAAAATTCGAGCTCTGTGAGCATCATATCACATTCATTCGCAAACAGTATAAATATATCTGAAAAAATGGGTAATAAAATCTGAAGAATCTGACAACTATTATATACACGATTTAGACATACCTTTCAGTATTTCTTCAACACAATGAAACCTGTTGGTCCCGTCACCAGTTTCTACAGCATTGTATTTCAATTTACCTCACTCGACGAAGAGGGCGCACGAAGCGACTGTTTTGGTAATTCTTGAGGCTCTAAACGATGCACTCCACATGCGATCTCTTTTTCGATACCCGGTATGACGATACTGCTACAGGCCAACCCATGTTGACCGTTTACTGTGCCAAGGGGACAATGCGAGACTTGCTGTTGCTGTTGGAGACTATTTGTGCAAACCGGAATGGCAAATTCCAAAATACGGAGTTACAAATTGAGAGCCCTTATTGCGATTGTCAGCCCGTCCAGTATTTTGACCTATCCACCAGTTGTATAGAAAGGTGAATTCTTTTAGCATTCGTGGTTCGGAAATCTGGCGTATCTGACCTCCAACCTTTGGCCTTCAGTCACTATGACCACTTGAATAGGTCACTTCCAGTGACGTGAAAAGTAGGACTTCGGAAATGGCCGCAGATCTCGGCGAATATCCGAAAAAACAGACTTTACATCTAGTCAAATGGGCCTAGATAAACCATCTTAGGTCCACATGGGTTGTGCAGGGTCTCGTATTGAAGCGTTCGTCGAGGGTTCTTCGGGCCAGGTTACTGTGAGGTGGATGCAAAATGGTATTCTGGACAAACACAAAATTCGGAATAATGGATAAAATTCGGAATAATGGATATTACAGGACATGTCGCCAGCAATGGTCACTACACCATTTTTTACAAGGGTTGTGGGATAGCGCGGGCGATAGGTTGCGCTCAGTAGGGCATGATGAGTCTAGCCTGACAAGTTACCACTTCTTGCATGTTATCGGAGTTACAGAACTAGATGTGACTGAATGATGGGGTTAGGTACAAATGAGTGAGTCACTGAGTGAATCGTGCCCAGTGCACGGCTCTAATGATGGGGAGTAAGATTCCTACACTCATACACCCAACTAAATCTAGCATCTAATGTCTTATCTCCTTGACGCAATCGAATGAGAGAAAGAAGGATTAACAGCAACAGCAACAGCAACGAGCATTTTGCGTTTACACAACAAGCATTTTGTGTATTACACATTTTATTTATCCCCTACGTCATCACATGGCAACAAAGCTGTGGGATTCGCGATGGGTGCGGTTACAATTCGCCTATGCTATTGTAAGTGTATCAAACGCATCCTCGACTATGTTCGCTCTTGTTCGTGTGAAATGATCATCCATTCGTTCTGCTCTATTCCTAAGCGTCTTCGGACAGTCCAGAGTACTGTAATGCCAACATATCCTGGAACTGCTGTTTTCATAATTTGACCGCGGTTTTCACCGCCTCTGTGGGTGGTGACCCTAAATCCGCTTCTAATGATGACGTCATTTCTATGTATGACATCACTTACAATCTATATTGTATCAGCGGCACCCCCAGGTGAGGACACATCCGTAAAAGGATATCGTTTTGGGCGATGACATGACTTCCATCAAGGGTCAATGCCCAATCCTCAAAAAATGTGTCCATCTAGCCACAGAATTCAGTAGCTGCGAAAGTGATCTCTGACCTAGCGGATTTCTGGGAGTGGAAACGGGATATCACGTTCGTGCATGCATACAATTAATCTGCGGCGGAACTTTTCTTCAATATGGCTGCACCCTGTGAGGTTGACAATACCGCCCCACGGCACCAACTACTATTATTCAACATAGAAATATTTTTGTATAAATTGAATGCATTGTCTTCTTATGATTACAATTAACTTCATTACACAATAAAATGCGACCGAATCGCTCGATTATCAAAGGCACTATTTCGTAGACGGCTCACTGCGTGATTGCCGTACGCTCCTCATGGAAGGCTCTTTGTTCGTTCTATGTGAAAGGCTAAGTGCCGCCAATACAGAAATAGCCGAACGTGAGATTGAGCATGTGTGTGCGATGACGTTATGGCATTGCGATAGAGCGATAAGCCGTTACGATATAGCGTTAAGGCGTTCAGACTAGTGAAAAGCGTAACGTCGGGCATTGACACGCTTCACTACGTTTCGTTGATTGCCAATTCCATACGATATCACGTGATCATTTAGACCATTCAAAGCTTCTGAGCTGCACTACTAGGGCGTTCGGATGGTAATACAGGTGTTTGCAGGGCATTACTGTGTGGGGTCTATAAAAGCAATCCCGACGTTCACCAGAAGCTACGATATGATGCCACACCAAAATCATATACATGGGTGAGGAGAAGCTGACGCAGACACTGAAAGCGTACTGGCGGACACTGACAGCCCATTCACTGATACTGCGACCCCACCCACTGACAACTGAAAGCACGGCCGCTGATGAGCAAACTACCTTCCAGGGAATGAAACGCAACACTAACAGGGTAGTGGAAAACGATGCCGACGTGCTGACAAGAAGTCGTATGACCCCAAAGACAAATATATACGGACTGCATATTTATAAAACCATGACCCTGTGATTTTGTACCCCACCCAAACCTGAGTGAGGAAGACTACGAATCTACCTTATTTTATCAGATCGACAGTTACGTTACCCGAAATGCCGTCGACGAGCGTTCAATTCGAGATCCTGCACGACCAAAGTGGACCCAATATTGTGCATATAGGCCCATTTGCCTGGGTGTACGGTCCATTTTTTTCGAATTTTTTAGATGTCCGGCTGTTTTTTTAAGCCTCTTTTTTGCATCCACCCGCCATTCAGGTGATCAGAAATGACCGACAGTCAAAGGTCAAGGGTCATTTTCGCTTCATTCATCCACCACGATTTCCCAACAAAGAATGCTAAGAGATTTCGCATTTCTATACTACTGATGGATGAGTTAAAAATGGACGGGGTGACAATCAGAATCAATGTACCTTTCAGTTTATACCTCCGTCTTTAGGAATTTGCAATTGAGTGCGGGCAGGCCTGATTAGTAGACATAAAATATAACAATTCTTACTTTGGAATGAAATTTCCGAATTACAGTATTTTGAAGTCGGTATCAGAAAGCTGAATTCACAGCGCAATCGAATTGCACCATATCGAGCCTCAACTGATAATCATGAAATAGAATGAACAGTTGCCCCTTCGTGTTTTTGGCGAGGGAGGTCAATTGACAAACAATGCCGGAGAAGTCTGTGACGGGATAAACAAGTGTCTTTCTTTTGGGCATGGAGCCTACTATAGACAAGTGATCCATGTTTCGAGGAAAACCCACCGGTATGTCTGAATCGTGTTTGAATAGTCATATCCCTAATTATATTGCCCAGGTTTTTCAAGATATCTTTATATTGTGTGAGAGTTATTGCGTTATAGCATATGATGCTCACAGTCCGAATATGTGCTGGTGACAACAACAACAGCATAAATATGACGTGGACTGTCCGAGAGTCTGTTCAGACTGACAAGGTCCTAAGTCGATTCAGGCTTTATATATGCGGTGAAGGCAAATGTACTCGGCTGAGAAGTTGGCAGAATAGCGACGTGAACTCGGCACTCAGATTAGTTCCGCCGGGTATTATTCAACTGGAACTAAAATATGTGAATATTTTTTTTTTTCGCTACCATTCGTGCATTAAATAAGGTCATGTCAGCTTTAAGGCCATAGTACAGTCGGCCATATAATGTCAGTTTGTCAGTTTAGAAATGGCAAAGTCCCAGGTAAGTTTCCTCAAGTAGGAGATACTAGAGCATATCCCATTTATTGTTCATGCCCATGTCGAAGAATTAGAAAAGTGTGAACAAATTCTGAAGATAAAAATGTAACATCCCACCCTGCATTCGAACAATGCCTTAACATACATGCATATTGTAGTGTATCCATGGTTATTTTATCCGATAAGAATATACACATGTTGCATGCAGGAAACATTTACAAACAACTGGTGATTTACACTGAACATTTTTGATTTTCAATCACAATTTGAATGCTTAATATGATTTCATGGAATTAAGGTTATAAATCGCTTGTCATTTCATTCTTCTTTGACATGGGCAATACATATTGTCAAGTTTTGTTACAGTATTTCAGACTCAAATGGATAATTGATCTTCTGACTTTGGCATTTCTCGGGCAGCCACTATGGCTGACTGGACTATCGTCTTAAATGTTACTGAATAGAAATTTTGAAGGAATTGCTCAACAAAATGAATCGAAAACGATTTCAGTCAGATTTTAAGAATCCGGTTTGCATTAATATTGCCCCAAACCTATTATGTTCGTATGAATTCTCAGCTAGCTGTGATATGTTAACCCTATCTGGCCTGGGCTTTTTGGGACCTGTCCAGGCCTGGGGGTGGGGGGCCGAAATGGCCACCCCCTAATTATTTTTCTTGCCCCTTGAGCTAGGGGGCTGAAACTTGTTACACTATATCCTTTGGTCAAGCTCTACCAGAAAATGTAAAAGAATCCAAGATGGCCGCTTTGATGACGTCACAGTGACGTCATTTTCAAAAAAAACATTTTTTGGTCGATTTTTCGGTCAGATTTTCCGAATTATTTTTGCAATTTTTTTCACAATCTGCATTAAAAATTGTCAAATATTAATGGGATATGAAATAAAATAGTTTTTGCCCACTTCTCATCGCGGAAAAGCAGAAATTTTGAAGAAATTTGACAAAAACATCATTTTTCTGGTACCCCACGTGGCCGCCATCTTGAATTTACCGATGATCCTCTGCTCGGGGGGTTATGCAAATAGGCTCAAAATAACCTCAATAAGATAGACTATAAAGTCACGGAGTTTCAGCTCTCCGTTTTTTGCCGTTCCGGACATTGTGCAGAAAGTTTGGTAGGGGGGGGGGGGGCATAATGGCCCCCCCCCCCCAGGCCGGGCTTGCATACCAGAGCAAAGTAAACTGAATATTTTGATATAGTTATATCATCATTGCTAAATATCTCCTAAATGGCTAACAGCATGTGGATGAAAATTTCGCAGATGACAGTTTAGTTTGTATTGGTTATTTGAATGCAAGGAGAAATGAAATTGATGCACATTTCACCAAGAAACAGCTCGCGCAACTTACCGTTTGGAAGTTTCAAGATTTAGAGTTACACTGTATGCACAGGAAATTGGGAAATCTCGTGCAACTTCTCTTTAATGACAAACAACACCAATCTACAGAGAAACATGAGAGGGGGCATTAGGAAAGGCAGAAAATCGGGAAACTGTAGACCGGAAATGAGCAGTTTTGGCTGCCATGATGGCTTGCTCTTTAACTTTACGCTTGGCGTTATGAGACGTTCATGATGCGCGTTACAAATGACTGTGTTTACACAATTTGAAATTACATAAGATAAAAATTATGACCTTACAGGTATTGACAACTTCACAGACGACCAGATTGTTACTTATATTAGTTAAAATACTTCCTGTAAACGGAACAACAGTGGATTCCATGCTCAAATATTCTACTCTGACAACGAGATATTTCACACCAACTTCCCAAAAGTACTGTTACAAACAATATTCAGTGTTGATATATTCTGCCTCGTGTTTCTTGATTAGTAATCATAATTAAAAATGCATCATATGTTAGCTGATCAATCTCGTTGAATTAAGGAACATTTTTTTATGTATGGCGAAGCACTTGCATTTAAAATGAACGCGCCATTGGCGCGATGTTTACGATGGGTCTGCGACCGAACCTACATGTCCCCAGTTCCCCAGTCCGGTTGACACTTATATCAACTATTTGAAATATAACACAATCTCCATTGTTGATTGTAGAGCACCTTTCCGTCTCTTATTATATATCAATTGTCACAATGCGCCCACCCTCCCACTTTACAGAAGGTCCATTTGTTTTTTACCCCTCGGCCAAAATTTGGCCGAAGGGTATTGTCGTCGTCATGTACGTCTGTCCGTCCGTCCGTCTGTCCGTCACACCTTTCTCGTTACCAAGATATCTTCAGAACGACTTACCCTAGGCACACCAAACTTGCAGTGCACATCCGTGTGCTTGTGACCCAGAACCCTATTGAATCTGGACCTGATTGGTTAGAAACTTTGGCGGCCATCTTTAATTTATGCGAAACCATCACAGCTTGTTACCAAGATATCTTTAGGCACCCCAAACTTGCACTGCACATCCATATGCTCATGACCCAGAACCCTATTGAATCTGGACCTGATTGGTTGGAAACTTTGGCGGCCATCATTAATTTATGCGAAACCATCACAGCTTTCTTGTTACCAAGATATCTTTAGGCACCCCAAACTTGCACTGCACATCCATATGCTCATGACCCAGAACCCTATTGAATCTGGACCTGATTGGTTGGAAACTTTGGCGGCCATCTTTAATTTATGCGAAACCATCACAGCTTTCTTGTTACCAAGATATCTTTAGGCACCCCAAACTTGCACTGCACATCCATATGCTCATGACCCAGAACCCTATTGAATCTGGACCTGATTGGTTGGAAACTTTGGCGGCGATATTTAATTTATGCGAAATCATTAATCTTGTGTATCTTAGGTACCATTTCTCTGTTCAGTGTGAAACTTGGTATAGATCATCGATGCATCAAGAAACTTCAAAGGAATGACCAAACCAGTTTCCCTGATTAGGTGAAAACCTTGGCGGCCATCTTTAATTTATGCAAAATATTCAATGATATATATCTCTGATACCATTCAAGTGTTCTATACGAAACTTGGTATACAGCATCGATGTATCAAGAGATCTGCAATGTATAGCCACATCAGTTCCTCTGAGTGACGGGAAGGATGGGCGGCCATCTTTAATTTATGCAAAATCATTAATGATCTCTATCTCTGATACTGTTCTAGTGCTCGATGTAAAATTTGGTATATATCATCGAAGCATCAATAGACTTACGACAAATGACAGTTCTGGCGTTTCTGATTGGGCGGAACCTTGGCGGCCATCTTTAATTTATGCGAAATCATTAATGGTCAATATCTCTGATACGGTTCAAGTGCTCAATGTAAAATTTGGTATACATCATCGATGTATCGATAGACAGTTCTGGTTTTTCTGCTTGGGCAGAAACCTTGGTGGCCATCTTTAATTTATGCAAAATCTTTAATGATGTTTATCTTTGATACCATTTCAGTGTTTTATATGAAACTTGGTATACAGAATCTATGTATCAAGAGACTTGCAATGAATAACCACATCAGTTTCTCTGAGTGGTGGGAAGGATGGGCGGCCATCTTTAATTTATGCGAAATCATTATGGATCTCTATCTCAGATAATTTTCAAATGTTCGATGTAAAATTTGGTATACATCGTCGATGCATCAACAGACTTATGTAATGAATACCGGTTTCTCTGATTGGACGGAAACATTTGAGGCCATTTCTAATGGCAAAATTTTTCATAATCTGTATATTTGTTACTTGACTGCTTGGTGTTCCTGAAGTCTTGTTTTAAATTGAATACATTATGAATGGCTGGCGCCCAGAACCGAGGGGTTTTCAGATGCGCAGCTTCGTATTGGACACTTCAATATGTTGGATATGAGGGGCATGGAGGTTCCTATTTACTTTACTCTTCTTCTTTGGAGGTAAATTCCACTACATTTCCTCTTGTTTTAAAGGTTATGTATTGCAATTTAGCGTCTCAGATATCGTAGTTTTGATTGACTACCCTTCATCATTTTGTATGCCTAAATATTTTGGAATGACTGTTCACGTTGTAGAAAGCGATGCATGGATGGCCAATGGCCATGATGTGAACAACAACAACGCTCCATGTGCTCCATTCTTATGTAAAGTGGGCGAGTGGTGTAAAAGTGACTCAACTGGTAACCTTTAAAATTAACTCCCAAGTTGAACTACCTCATGGAGTCTGCTTGTATGTATAATGTTATCCGCACCCCAGGGTTAAATTTTCCTTGTGAATATTCAACACAACCGAAAAAGGTCCCCCCAAAAATGGCAGTGCAAATTTTCAATTTGTACTCCCTTCCTCTCTGCAGTTTTTCGATTTTCTGCCTTTCCTAATGCCCCCTCCCATTTTTCTCTGTAGATTGATACTGTGTGTCATTGAAGAGAAGTTGAACGAGATTTCCCAATTTCCTGGGCATACAGTGTAACTCTGCATCTTGAAACTTCTAAACGGTAAGTTGCACGAGCTATTTCTTGGTGAAATGTGCACCAGTTTCATTTCTCCTTCATTCAAATAATCAATACAAAGTAAACGTTCATTTGCGAAATTTTCATTCACATGCTGTTAGCCATTTAGGAGATAGTTAGCAATGGTGACATAACTATATCAAAATATTCAGTTTACTTTGCTCTGGTATGCAAAGCCCTTAATTTCAAAATATTCATATATTTTGGATGGCGACAACAATCGTATGATACCACAACAATAACACACAATAATGACCCTTAACTTCGTCTTGTCTTATTCAGACCTACGTCGAGTGTGGGTTTGCCCCGTACGGCTTATATGAAGTTCACCCCTGTTATTGAATCTGATTGTTTCAGGAACAAACTTAACCAACCAACGATGTCCGAAGGGATACTATTATACCTGGAGCCAATGGAAGCAAGAAGTCACAGAAAGGAAAATGAAGCGACATTTAGTTGAGTTTGTTCTAATTTTTCTGCACGCTACGGTTATATTTCTAAATTTTGTGTTATCAGTCCACATGTTTAAGGTAAATTGAGCACCCCCTTCAAACGAAGTTGGAAGACTGAGGATATTGCAACGTTACCGTAGTAGTAGTAAGAGAGCAAATTCATGCTCGAAAATGCGGCTCAAAAATTGAGGCTGATGAATTCATGGATAACGTCACATCCGGGTCAAAATTCAAAGGTCTCATTGCGGGTCAAAAATCTCGTGGAGGTCACATCCCGTGACGTCCGGTCACGTGAAAAAAGTGATCTCCCACTACTTAGAAGACCCCAGTGATCTCCGGGGAATGCATAGGGGTTGTCATTTTCAGGTAGGCCTGAGGTGGACAAGGTAGGTCCTTACTGGCGCAGTGGTCAATATTTAACCTAATGGGAAACCTACGCATCGACATTTGTGGTACAGGGTGTGACCCTTTGTATTTCTCGTCTCACCAGGTAGAACGCGATGGCAGGAATCCCAAAGCTATTGGTTGAAATCTGTTAAAAAGTTCGCATTGCACAGACGTATTGAACAGGCATATCGAGGTGGACGGTTTCTCCCAAAAATTGACGATTGTACACAGCAGCCCTACTTTGAGAGTCTGGGTGGGCCCATAATGGTCCGATTGGGTCGACTGAGGTGTCCTCGTGAAGCTTCCGTGGGGGAGCATCCGACTGGTTGGGTGTGACGTGAAACCGACGTAATTCCGCGCATGTGCAGTGAAAAAGGGCATGGGAATGGACGTTTTGGGGTTGAGGTGGGCCAGTGTTAGTAGTAAACTTTATTTAGAATCTTTTAAAAGTTCTATAATACAACATAGTTCTACAGAACCTCCTATGAATGTTCTATAAAAAGCTGCAAAAGTTCTCTAGGACAATGAAGTTCTATTGAACTTCTATAGGACATTTTTTACTGGGTGTGATCTTATTAGCATGTAAACAGGTCGGGAATCTCTGTAATGCGTCATCGCGCACATTGCTTGATGTCGTGAATTTATGCGACGACCATAGGGAAGAATTGACCTTTGTGCTTGAGAATAAATTACTCAATTAAATATGAAGCTTGGAGTTGAATTCAGATATCTTCTCCAAATATTTAGGCAATTTATGTAGACGTTTCACCACATAGGAAATTTTAGGAAGTCTACTATTTCGGAGTGTGCCGGATCTGGTGCAAACTCTGTGCAATGAAACATCTCTGCGAGGTGCACAGTTTAAGGAGCAAGTCCAAATTATGCAACCTGTACCCAGTCTAGTGCTGTGATTTGCACTTAATTTTTGACACTTTATAATAAGTACTATGCCAGCTCTGTTGTGCCGTATTTGGCACAAACTGAACCAGCCAGGCAATGCCGGATTTGGCACAAACTGAACGGTGCCGGATTTGGCACAAACTGAACTGATTCTGACCCGATCATCTAATCACGGTGCATATGTAAACTGAACCTACAGTACATATTACCATATACCTATACCCATATACAACATTTGTACATTGATGAATAAAATTGTTCATGGTTCACAGAGTACTACCCTAGGCTACTCTCATAATAGCGTCCGGAGAGAAGCCTTACACCAGTGAAATACACTGCGTGACACTGGGGTAGTGCGTGACAATACTTCTGTCTATGCTACCAGCCCTCTGCCATAACACTGCCTCCATACTTCTGTGAAGGGTTACGGCAGCTTAATTAACATAATGTCAGTATACTGCCACCATAATTCTATCCTGCTTCTGTAACACTTCTTCAACTCGCAAATTAGGTCTATCATACAAACAATTGTCTTGAAAAAAGCAATCTCATGGAATACTGGAAGTATATACTTCTATCATACTGCCTTTATGCTGTCAAATATAACCATTCATATTTTCCAGACAATGTGTGTCGCAAAGTCAATGAATTAACGAGAGTGTATCCGCATACGCTATTCTGGTGTAATTGGTGTGTGCGCAGAGTGAGCGTGGAAACAGCTGTCCAGCACAGCGGGGAATGCCAAAGCCGGCCGGACGTATCCCCGCTGTGTAGGTGTACTAAAATCTTCTCCGTAGAGAGAGTGAAACGAACTATACGATGAAGAACCCCGGAAGAACATGGAACGTCTTCCCCCGCCCCCACCACCCACAGAAATATTACCACAGAGACTTTGAGTGAACCACTTATAGATGCATTATCTCTAACTCTAAAACCATAGTCTAGTCATTGTACTTGTGTGTAGTGCTAAGTGACTCTTAGCATCTTGGTGATTGCAACTGTTTGATTATGAATGAACGTTTAAAATATTCGTGTTGAAATATTTCTGGTCTTCTGTGTACACGTTCAGAGGAAGACTTCTTGCACTCTGTGCAGGCATGTGACTTTTTCACCATTGTGGAATCTTGGCATGATGATCGTACCAAAAACGATCTTGCTATCGAGGGCTACAGATACCATCAATTGTGTAGGACCTGCCACAATGACAGAGGGGGAATTGTCTTTTATTACAAAAGCCCCCTCCACAAATGGATTCATCCTGTTGACACAAAGAATCCTTTTGTACTTTGGGTAAAAATTCAGGGACAATCTTTTGGCTTGGATGCAGACATTCTGTTGATCAGTTTACATCCCACCAATAAACTCGCCAGTGTGGGACACACTTGATGTTGACCCATTTGCGCTCCTTGAAATTGTATGTATTGTTAGGTGGTGACTTAAATGCTCGTTCTTCAATTTCCCTTGATTATGTTCCATTTGATAATGAACAACATGTTCCTGTTCCCGATGTATATACTGTTGATAGTATGAAACCAAGATGTAACATGGACACGCATGTAAACACTTTTGGGCGCAAGTTGATCAGTCTCTGCACTGCTTCAAGCCTACGAATATTGAATGGTCGCACTATAGGGACCTACTTGGTGCTTTGACATGTTTCACTTGAAATGGCAGAAGTGCAGTCGACTATATTTTGACATCTGACACCTTGTTTCCATATGTTAAGTACATCCGTGTCCATGAAGGTACGTTTCTCTCAGATCACTCCCAACTCTCTTGTAAGATTGCAATACCCAATAAGGCCAATCTTAACAATAAGTATGTCTATGAAAGAGTCCCACATCGTTTTAAATGGGAGGATTCTAATCCTACTAAAGTGTACCAAGCTTTAAGCTCACCAGCTGTAGCACACCAGCTTAATCAGTTCATCATGTCCCCTCTCCCACAGACAACTGAAGGAGTGGAAGTAGCTACTTCTCAGTTTCACGATATTATTCAAATGGTCGCCCAGTGTAGTCTACGTATTGATAAAACAAGAAGGAAACACCATCGAAAACGCCGTTGGTTCGACCAAGACTGGAAAGCTTAATGGATAACTGTATGCATAAAATGAAAGAGCTAGATGATTATGCTGCGAATGCTACGAAATATTTCACAGCCAAAAAACAATACAAACGCTTAACAAAACATAAATGTAAAACATTCTTTGATAAGCTTGTGAACAAACCCGACGGTCTGCAGGACACTAATCCAACTGCATACTGGGCCCTAATAATGGAACTACGTGGTAAAGAGGCATCCTGTAAGCTTGATCCGGATGACTGTTTTGAACACTTCAAAAGAATTAATACTTTTGATCATAATCAGTCCAGTTCATCCACTAACACCGACGATGCACAGAGCTCCTCCTCGATGTGCAACGTCATTAACCTACCCATTACCTCTATCGAAATACTTGAAATTACACATTCCCTGAAATCCAAAAAATCTCCAGGCCCAGACAGCATTCCAAATGAACTATTAAAATGTATAATACCCGCTACCATTGACCATCTCATTAAATATATTGTTATATCTACCGGTTTCGATTGGTAAATAATGATTAGACAATCTAAACCTAGTCATATTTATCCTCTTACATAAAGACAATTCACCTAGGTATCGTTCGAAGTAGCGGGTGGTTGGGTGGGTTCAGGAACACAACTGGGCTGGGTGGTGCTTAGTTGGTTCGTCGTGATATAGCTGAAATATTGTTGAAAGCGACGTTAAATTCTATTCACTCACTCACTCGTTCGAAGTAAAAGTCCGTTTTAAATACTCTGTATAAAACACATTTTGTACTATCATGTATAGTAGATGACCATTCCTGTCTGTACTGATCACATTGTCTAAGGTTCACGGCATTAACAACCCATCTAGACGATATCCTATTTTGATCGTGCCACGTATCTGACATACCACAAGTATCCAATATGTGCTTTATTCGTAGAATCCACGGCGATGAATATATTCCGTTTTCATGCAAACTTAGTATTACTTGATATATTTTTGAACTCAATTTCGTTTCCTTACTGTCTATCAATTTACACCAAAACTTTATCATCCTGGTGTTTATCTTTATTTTAACCGGGTACCTGCCCAATTCACCGTAGACCATCGCAGACATAGTGGATACTTTAAGACCCAAGATATGCTTACAGAAAGATATATGTATTTTCTCGATTAAGTCAGTATTACTGGTTCCCCACACTTCGCAGTTATATAGAAGTATAGCAGTACGAGAATGTCAAACAACAATTCTATTGGTAGTTTCTGTCTCCTGCATTTTCCAATTAGATAATACATCGCCTTGCGGCCTTGATCTGCCAAATACTTTACACATGTATTAAAGCTCCCATTATATGCAACTTCTATACCCAAGTATTTAAAATTAACCTCTAGTAATCCTTTAATAACCCTGGAAACTGAACGTGGCAGACAGAATAAAATGTATGTACCTGTTGATCAAAGAATATGCAATCATTGCTGCTACAGCATACATCTGCAGGAAATATCGCAGTCATAGTATATATATGTTAATCGTTCTTCTGTTGATCTATTGTTTTGTACCCGGCCCAATTTGGGCGTATTTGTACAATAAAATCAAATATCACCTTTGCTCCTCCGTGGCATATCTGTAAATAAATCATTCTGATACCACAAATAAAATGTGTGATGCATTTGATCAGAGTACAAGATTTCAGCTTTCATATTTGATAGAATCAATCCGCAATTCTTGTATGCCAGGCTTGCCTATCATCATTTCGACTGGTATACGAACATTATTAATCCAGGTGATAATTATCTAGGATCAACACCCCAATGAAAAGTGCAGAAATAATCTCTTAAAATAGGACACTCAATCCAGGGTCTTAGAATTTTGCAGCCTGTAGAACCGCATTGCCAAATATGCCAAGGTTAGCTACCACTGGTCAATGAAACCATAACCATTTTTGGACCATCTTTGCGGGGAGAGCAAAATCCTGAATAGTATTTAAGGAGGAATTTCAGGACATGGGTATATTGCATATATTTGGGCAATTATTTGACTGTTTTTTGGAGGTCGATGGTCTGGAAAAGTGTCATGGAAAATTAATAAACAATAGAATTTTAGCCAAGTTTGATTTCAAAGCAACATTTCAAGTAACTGAGAATTAATCCACAGGTGTCACAGTGTAGTAAACAATCAATCATTGTATAAATAATCTATCCATTGGTAGATTACAAATAAGAGGCAAAACAATGCTTAGTCTATTAACTGTTTCATACATAGGCCTATAAATGTATTGGCTCCATACATGTAATTGAGCAATGTAACAGAATAGCAAATAAAATGGTATCAAAGCACACTTTGATAGAAATTCCAGCATTTAGAACAAAATTATGAAAAAAAAATTAAGGAAGAGCAGTTGGTCCATACAGGTTTCCGATGGCTTGCAGACGCTGGGTTGCAGTCTTACTTCCATCACGATACTCTCCCCATAATCCAAAAATCTTTCCTTGGATCTGACCGAGTTTCTTTTGTTTTTCTTCAAAGTTTCCCCGCTGATACCAGTCTCATCTGCAAGTTTAGAAACTCTGCCTCACGGAAGAGCAGAGGTTCAAGGATATACAGCTGTACTATCTTATTGGTTGCATATACTTTATTCAATATGTTTACATTCCACATTGAT